>CAUYQG010276824.1:0-39080 GCA_963574415.1 Tarsius wallacei | reverse complement strand
CGCCTGGCTGATTTTTTGATTTATTGTAGAGATGAGGTCTCGCTTGCCCAGGCGGGTCTCGAACCCGCGGGCTCAGGCAATCCACTCACCTCAGCCTCCCAAAGGCGCGGGATTACAGGCTGAGCCACCGAGCCCAGCTTATTTCTAATTTTTAAAGCTTTTAAGATTATCAGTGAAAATAATTTTTATTGAAATTACTCTTCTGCTTATACATAGCTGAGACAAGTTCCCCTGAAAAAGACTCCTTTATAGCTTCCTCACCTCCCCCCCAACTTTGTGTAGCAAGGTCTTGGTTGGAGTTTGTGTACTGAGTATAAGTAGCCTTTAAAATATTTCTAGTTCTCATCCAATGTTCACAGCTACTTCTGTCTCTACCACTATAATGAGTCATATGCTTTTTCAAGGTTCACAAAACTATTTCCACCAGCAATATGTTATTAACATTATCTAATTTAAATATTATGTCAATTAATGAAATATGAGTCCTAAAAATTTAAGTGAAACTATGCTGAATGTTTAAAAGAGTAGATAGTAAACATTGGTGTGGGGAAAATGACTAGACAGAATTGGGGAGAAGTCATAAAAATCAAAAAGGGTTCTGCACTTAGATTGTTTTGTAAGTATCTAAGTTTCTCTGTATTTTAAATAATCATAAAATATAATTACAAACTGGAAATCTACTTATGGATGTTGGCAACCTTCCCATGAACAACAGCTTTATCTATAAAAAGAGGATAGCATACTGTCTAACAGGAGAGGGGAGATATTTTTGAATTGATATCCTGGAGAATGAGGAATGCAACAGGGCTGAGGAGTATAGACCTTGACAGGACATTTTAACGGAAGTAAATAGGGGTGCCGGACAAAATACAGCATATCTTGTTACATTTGAATTTCAGACAAATAACAAATAATTTTTTAGCATAAAAATATGTCCCATGCAAAATTTGTTCTGTATTTTTATATGCTAAATTTGGCAATCCCTAGGAATAAACAGATTTACTTTTGTTTTGTTTTTAGCATTCTGACTTGAGTAGAGATCTGTGTTTGGTCCCCCTTAAGTTAGGTAAAGAATCTTCCCACTAGCACCCTTTAAAAGTTAGGAAATGCATCTTCCCACAACTGCTGACTTACCGAGCCTGGTGACGTCTTTCCACCCTGTCTCCTGGAATTAGGTGTCTGGGATGATGGACTTCGTGGAGATGAATTCTCAGCCTTCCGTTTGGCTGCCATGGCCAACAACCAGTTTTTATTCTCTGGGGAGCTATTTTCTTTGCCTACCACTTCAGACCCTTCTCCACAAGGTCTCAAAGGAAGAGGTAGTGTTCCACAGCTTTCTGAAGCATAAGGACTAACAGGAGAAGGAGGCTCTGAGATACTTGAACTAGCTCCTTCAATCTTGCTTGATTTGGTAGGACCCAGAGAGTCCTTACTAAGGTCTTCCTGGTTACCAACAAGGCAGCACAGATCCAAATGAAGATTTTCAACTTGGCCATCAAGCTCAGTTACACAGTTGCAACTCTTCACACACTTTTGTTTCACACTTTCCAGACAGCTTGAGTCTAGCCTCCTCTTTACTCTATTTCTAGACTCAGAGCAAGCCTCTGCTTGGGATGACTTCTGGCTCACAGGAATAAGAGCTTTTCTTGGAGATGTGATCTTGGTCTCAGAAGCAGGTGGAGTGATGGGTGGTGATGAAGAAGGTGTTCGGGTGACCCAGTTTCTAATTGACATCTTGAAAGATATGGGTGGCTTGGGAGAGATAGAAGAAATGGAGCCTCTTCTGTTGATGGGAGACCGGGTCTTGGCAGGAGGGGTTTTAATAGAGAAAGTGGGAGTATTTGAAGGAAGAGGGAGGTCTCCAGCACAGCTTGGAGTACAAGCCGCGGATGACGGGGAAGAAATGGATGGGCTGCTCTTTACTCTGGGGGCTTTGGCAGGAGTACTCTGGCTACTCGTTACTGCTACTGAAAAAGAAAAGAGGATCATGAAAATCAGAAGTGAAAGCCATAGGAAGCCCCTAAATTCTCAATAAGGAAAATCATAGCTAACTTAATCATCTAAGGGTCAATACACAAGTAAGTAGGTTATGTAAATCATTTGATTCCTACCACACCCTTTTAGCATTTTTATTTCCCTTTCCTAACTGCTGGCCTCCCAACTATCCTACTGTAAAACATATGCTTGTAAAAACCTGAAAAATATAAAGAAGAAAATTGTCAAGCATCCAGGTAAACCAATTTTAGCATTTTCCCCCTATATTTGTGCACGTGATACATATCACGTATCTCAAATTTTTTATACAAAAATGCGAACAAAATGTATATACTACTTAGTAACCTTCTTTTATCTCAAATAAATTCATTTCATTCATTGTGAAATGATTAAATCAAGTTGATTGACATATCTATCACTTCACTTTTTTGTGGTGAGAACATTTAAAATCTACTAGCCAGCCGGGCTCGGTGGCTCAGACTGTAATCCTGCGCTTTGGGAGGTTGAGATGAGTGGATTGCCTGAGCCCGCGGGTTCGAGACCCGCCTGGGCAACTTGGTGAGACCTCATCTCTACAATAAATCAAAAAATTAGCCAGGCGTGATAGTGCATGCCTGTAATTCCGGCTACTCGGAAGGCTGAGGCTGAAGGATCGCCGGAGCCCAGCAGGTCAAGGCTGCAGTGGCTGGGAGCACTCCAGTCTGGGCGACAGTGAGACTCCAACTCAAAAAAAAAATAAAAAATAAAAAAATAAATAAAATCTACTAGCAATTTAAAAGTATATAGACATTATTGTTAACTATAGTCACTATGCTATACAACAGAACCTAGAACTTATTCCTTCTATTCAACTGAAACTTTTAACCCTTTGACCAAGATCTCTCCAACTGTTCCCCCCACCCCTGTAGCCACCATACTACTCTCTGCTTCTATAAGTTCAACTTTTCTAGATTCCAAGTGAGATCATGTAGTATCTGTCTGTCTGGCTTGTTTCTCTTAGCATAATGTCCTCCAGGTTTACCCATGCTGTTGTAAATGACAAAATCTCTTTCTATTTTAAGGCTGAATAGTACCCCATTGTGTATATATACCACATTTCCTTTACCCATTCATGTGTTGATGGATGCTTAGGTTAATTTCATATCTTGGCTAGTGTAAATAATGCTGCAGTGGACATGAGAGAGCAGATATTCTTTCCACATACTGCTACCGTTTCTTTAGATATGCCCAGAAGTGGAATTGCTGGATCATATGGTAGTGCTACTATTTTTATTTTTTTGAGAAACCTCACATTGTTTTCCATAACAGCTGCACTAGTTTACAGTGTACAAGGGTTTCCCTTTTCTGTACATCTTCACCAACACTTGGTACTTTTTGTCTTTTTGGTAAAAGCTATTTTAACAGGTGTGAGGTAATAGCTCATTGTGGTTTTAATTTGCATTTCCCTGATGATTAGTGATGTTGAGCAGCTTTTCATATACCTGTTGAGCATCTGTATGTCTTCTTTTGAGAAATGTCTATTCAGGTCCCTCGCCCATTTTTTAGTTAGGAATAACCTGGTTCTTAATATATCGTGAACATTTCCCACATTAATACAGATTTATATTATCATTTTTAACAGCTACAAAGTATTCTAAGGTATAGTATAGGTAGGTATTCTGTAATATAGTTAACAAACCCTCAACAGAAGATTACAACACTAAAGACAGGTTATTAATGATATTTCGGTTTCATAAGTGAAGCTTTCATTAGCATTCTTGTACCTAACTCTTGAGCAATGCTAAGGCGGAAAGGTACTGCACAGGGGCTCTTGAGCAGGAATGCACAGATCTAAAACTTGGCATAATCACTAACTATATGACTTGGACACAACCCTTTATCTTCTCAGACTCAGTTTCCATATCTGTTAAATGGAGACAGCTTTTATCTCCACAGGAAGCAATCTCCTCAATTACTTGTTACAGTTACCAGGCATCACATGGCTTCCCATCTTATTTTACAAATGACTACTATTTCCCACAAGCCACAGAATGCCAAGGAACATTCAGAATCTCATGCTTGCTCTCTGTCAAGCAAATCAAACTTAGTGGCTAGAACTCTCCTCTATGTGTAAACTTGTTCCTTTGCTTACATACAAGAATTCAGGCAAATTTAAATATGGCACATCATTTCCTCTCATTTTCTTTCTGAGTTTCCAGATTTCTGAAACAGTGTTCCCATCTGAAATAAAAGGTATTTATTTACTTCTCAGTCACAAAGTCTTTGACTTGTAACTCTTGCATTTATATGCAACTGAACTCAGGATGAACTGATATAAAACTGCAATCTCTCTTTTAGCAGGGATAAAGATTTGTAAGTACTAACTTTTTAAATCAGTTAATTACCCTGTCTTTTTTGCCCTGTGCTTTTCACTACTAAAGCAGTCTTGCCTTGAGACAGATAAAGTCTACAAATTGACCTGTCCATGAAGTCTTTGGTTACAGTTCTCACACTTAGCCTCTAGAGCTTGATAAGTTATTATTTCAAGAGAAAACGAAGTTTTCATTTGCTGCACTCCTCAGTGCAGGTCAACAGTCACTGAACAGCTGCCACAGCCATTTGTTCCATTTAAGTAGGTTGAAGTGTACATTTAGGGCAAAGTCCTAAAATCGTATGGGTCTTACAATATGCTGATTCTAAGGCAGGATTAGGGGAGAAGGAAGAGCTGAGTCAAGGATAAACTAGGTACCCAGGTTTCCAATATTTGCATGGCACACATTACAAATGTTTACTCATAATATAGGAAACGTATGGGTTGGAAAGTTGGGGCATTTCCTCTTCCTTTAGGATGTTATGATGAAAGAAGTGGACCATGGGGGTCAAAGAGAAGATTTTGTTAACTTTGAAGGTTAAGAAAGTCTGGGCAATATATAAATTTTTTTTTAAAAAGTAACAAGACCATAAAAGTTATAAGAGTTAATGTTAAATTCAAGCAGTACAGAGGAAAAGAAGGTGAAAAGTGGAAATTCCTCTTTGAACTTTCTCATTTCACTCTTATATTCCTGTGCATTCCACAATTTCTATGTGCCCATTAGTACATACAAAGGTATATCATTTAAAAAACCCCAAATACGAATACACTATACTTATATGTACGTGTTCTACAACTTGCTTTTACCTTTATATCTATTTATATAAACACACATTGATGCACTGCATTTTTAACAGCAAAGTACGCCATTACATTGGCCTATAAAATTTAAATATGGCACATCATTTAGTACTTCATCTACTTAAGTGGATCAACCCCTTATTGCCCCTAAGCAATGTATGAGATCTGATGACACAGTAGCATAGACTGGGTTACTGCTCTAAAGGCTTCCTAAAAGTCTGTTCCTTTGAAGAATTATAGAGAGTTTTCTAATCACCAGTCGATTTGGAGCTTCTTTCTATGCGAGTGTTTGCCATCTGGCCTCACCCTACCTTTTAGTCTTATCATGTACTATGCTACTTCTGGATCCTATTACAGGAGACTACTTGTGCTTCCTGAACAAGCTGTGTACTGTCACATGTCTGTCTTCGTTCATGTGGTTTCCTTGCCAAGTCAGCCCTTCTTTGCCAGGCAGAAATTCTTCTCATGTTTCAAGGCTCTGGTGACAATGTTAACTCCATTGCGAAGCATTCACAAACATCTTTCCTCTTCTCTCACAGAGCTCCCGTCTCCTAGATGAAGTTAGTCTCACAGGCCTTTGTTTATACAGTTACGAGAAATGTACTACAGTTTTTGCATCTGCTTCCTAAACTAGACTGTGAGCCTAGAGGATAGGTAATGATGATTTACTTAGGCCCGGTGCTTCTAAGTGCTCCTTGTAGCGCCTAGTAAGGAATTATTAAAGTGTTTATTAAATTTCATTACTGCTGAGGATAAGGGTGATGTCCTAGGCATCAGAAAACTGACTCTATAATTTTGCTGACTTGTGAAACTGAAGCAAGCACCTGAGATAGAATAGGTAAGGTTTTCTTCTCTTTAAGATAACAATAATCAACTTTGTCACTCAGTAATGCCAAAACCAGAGGTCCTCAATCCTGGCTGCATAACGGACTTACCTGGAACTTTATAAAAATACAGGTAGTTGGCCTCCACCCTAGACCTACTGAATCAATCATTGGGGACACACAAACTTAAAAAGCTCCACAAGTGGTTCTGATGCCCAGCCAAGATTGAGAATCACTGGTTTCAACAGTGCTGTGTGATCTCTGGCTGAAACACAGTGAAAGAACACTAAGCAATAGAGCAGATGCTGGCTGGGAAAAGTAGGGCAGAGGGAAAAGAGACTGTGCCTTGGCACTTAAACCCTTCCAGTTAATGTGTTAAAAGGGCCAGAAGAGAAGTTATGCAGTCCAGAACGGCAAGGAAGGATTGGAGTGGCAATTAGAAGCTTGGGAAAGCAAAGGAACATAATTTTCAAAATGGTAATGTGGTTAGCAGCAGCCAATCTGTTGCTGGAAACTGGCTTAGAGCGTCGAATGGCTAGCGTGCCATCCTCTGACACCCATGTCAGGTTGTTGCTCTGCAGTGCTCTTCAGAGCACACTTCTAGCATCACCTAGAAATGAAGAAATCTAGGCATAACTCCCAATCAGGTCTTAACTTGAGCTTTGCTTTGCTCTGTTAAGTTCTAAAGCAGGCAGTACCACAGAGTGGATCTGATCATGTGCTCTAGAATCAAACTGCAAGGGTTCAAACTCTAGTACTACTAGAACTTTACAGCTGTGTGATCTTAGGCAAGTCTAACCTCCTTGACCTTTAGTTTCAGTTATTCTGGAAATTAAATGAGATAATCCAAATAGGTTCTTAGAATAATTGTGCTAGGAGTCCATAATGGATAAATGTTATTATTATGATCTAAATTTGTAAGTATGTGGTGACTTGGCTTTTAAAACTAAGAATAATTAATGACACGTGAAAAGTATGTAGTTAAAGCGAGATATTTTTCATCACAAATTTTTAAAATGGTATAGTCATTAACACAGGAATTCTACCTCTGGGAATCTATTTAAATGGGATGGGGGGCTCTAAATTCAGGGAGAAAAAAAATCCAATTTTTAAAATATTGAAAACAAAATTTCTAACTACAATAAAATACTTAGGTAAACTATAGAACACTTACTCCATAGAATATTTTAAGTAGTGCTCCACAAAAAAACAACATAGAAAGTACTTAAAACATCATATTCAGTGAAAAAAGCCAAGAAATAAAAAAAAACCAGTATAACTATGATTCTGTTCAAAAGAATCCCTATGTATAAAGGAGAAAAATCTCTAAAAATAACTAGAAATATTATTTAAAATTATGTGTGTGTAAAGGGAATTGTGGTGGCTTTTTCATCATGGTTCTTCAATAATTTTCCAAAACCAGAGAGAGAAAAGCACGTAAAAAGATAGGCAGCAGAAAGACATCCCAAGTTCATGGATCAGAAGACTTAACATTATTAAGATGGCAATACTCCCAAAACTGATCTACAAAGTCAGTGCAATTAATATCAAAATCCCAGTTGGCTATTTGGCAGAAATTGATAAGTTGATTCTAAAACTTGTGTAAGAAAGACCCAGAATAATCAAAACAATTTTTGAAATAAAAGTAGAAAATTGAGGTGCTCAGAATTCTAGATTTCATAACCAACTACAAAACTATGGTAATCAAGACAATGCAGAACCAATAAAGGATGGACATTTAGATCAGTATAACAGAATTGAGAGTCCTGAAATAAAAACTCATGTATGGTCACTGATTTTTGGAAAGGGTGCCAAGACAATTCAGTGAGATAAAGAATAGTTTAACAAATAATGCTGAGAAAGTTAAATATCCACATGTGAAAACATTAATCTGAATCCCTAACTTACACCATACACAAAAATTTTTTAAAATGGATCATCGCTCTAAGACTCAAAAACTTCTAGAAGAAAGCATTGGAGAAAATCTTTTTTTTTTTTTTTTGAGTCGGAGTCTCACTCTGTCGCCCAGACTGGAGTGCAGTGGCATGCTCCCGGCCACCGCAGCCTTGACCTGCTGGGCTCTAGTGATCCTTCTGCCTCAGTCTTCCAAGTAGCTGGAACCACAGGCGTGCACTACCGCGCCTGGCTAATTTTTTTGATTTATTGTAGAGATAAGGTCTCGCCAAGTTGCCCTGGTGGGTCTCAAACCTGCGGGCTCAGGCAATTCACTCATCTCGGCCTCCCAAAGCATGGGGTTACAGGCTGAGCCACCGAGTCCGGCCCAGAGAAAATCTTTGTGATCTTGGGATAGGCAATGGTTTCTTTGATACAACATCAAGATCACAATGACCAAAAAAAACCAGATAAACTGAATTTCATCAAAATTATAAAGTTTTGTGTGTCATGGGACACCATCAGTAAAGTGAAAACATGGCTGGGCTTGGTGGCTCAGCCTGTAATCCCAGCACGTTGGGAGGCTGAGGCGAGTGGATTGCCTGAGCCTGCGGGTTCAAGACCAACCCAGGCAACTTGGAAAGACCTCGTCTCTATAATAAATAAATAAAAAATTAGCCGGGCATGGTAGCGCACACCTGTAGTTCTGGCTACTTGGAAGGCCGAGGCGGGAAGGATTGCCGGAAGTCCAGTAGGTTGAGGCTGCAGTGGCTGGGAGCGTGCCACTGCACTCCAGTATGGGTGACAGAGTGAGACTCTAACTAAAAAAAAAAACCAAAAAAGCAAAAAAAACCAACAAAAAAAACACCCAGAAAGTGAAAACACACAGAATAAGAGAAAATATTTGCAAATCATTATATGAGGAACTTATATCCAATTATATAAAGAATGTGTATAACTCAGTGATAAAGTCAAATAACCCAATTAAAATATGCGCAAAAGACTTGCATAGACATTTCACCAAGGAAAGCATATAAATAAATAGCCAATAAGCACATGAAAAGTGCTCAACATCACTGGCCATCAGGAAGATACAAATCAAAACTACACAGAGATACCCACTAGGATGGGTATAATGAAAAAGACTGACAATAACAAATACTGGCAAAGATAGGGAAAAATAAGAATCCTCATTTTAAGTGACAGTACAACTCTAAATATAGTCGACCCTCCATAACCTGAGTTCCCTATCTTAGGTTTTGTATCTGTAGATTCAACCAACCCACAAATGGACAGTATTAAAAAAAAAAAAAGATGGTTATGTCTGTACAAACCATGATCAGACTTTATACTAAAAACCACTGAATTGTATCTTGATCTAACCAGAATCATGACTGTGCATTAGGAGGATGGGGAGTATGCAGGTTTGGTAGTGGGGGGGACATGGCAAGAGAGCTAAATCCTGATGTCACAAAGGAAAGAAGTGAATAAAACTGAAAACACACACAAAAAAACAGAAACATTATTTAGAGGAACAGACAAACATCAAAGAATTGGCTAAAAATTTTGAAAGCAGTTGCCTCTGGGAGAAGAAAGCTGTGGGGTAGAGGGTCTGGAGAATGTTGTTTATCTTGTCCACCCCTGTAGAACTAGCTGACTTATTAAACTATAGCACTAATAAAATAAAAATTAAAAATTTTCAAAGAAAGCAAAAAACAAAAACAAGGCAGCCTCATCAACGACTTTACAGAAAGTAGACTTAGAGCAAAAGACCCCTCTGAAATCTAGTTCTGCATCTTGTAAGTGACTAAATGAGTCATTAGAATAATTAGCACATATTCCTTCTCACCTTCAATCCTCTACTTACCTTAGGCCTTTAAGCTTAAACTTCAAGCTTATTACTGTACATCTACTGATAACAAGAGGACCAACAGATGTATGGTAAGCTTAGGCTGGCTCATTCCTTGAAGATTTTTGCTCTTGCTTCACTGTGACCATTCCCGTCAATTTGTGGTGATTACAAAATCCATGTACATGATCTTTCCCATCCCTTGAATTCTCTGTTTCTTGACCTTCTTCTACATTTTTTTTTTTGAGTTGGAGTCTCAGTCTGTCACCCAGACTAGAGTGCAGTGGCATGCTCCTGGCCACCGCAGCCCCGACTCACTGGGCTCCGGTGATCCTTCCACCTCAGCCTTCCAAGTAGCCAGAATTACAAACGCGCACTACCATGCCCGGCTAATTTTTTTTTGATTTATTGTAGAGATGAGGTCTCGCCAAGTTGCCCGGGTGGGTCTCAAACCCACGGGCTCAGGCAATCCACTCACCTCGGCCTCCCAAAGTGCTGGGATTACAGGCTGAGCTACTGAGCCCAGCCTTCTTCTACATTAATCTTGTCCTTTCGCTCACCTAAGCCACTTATTTCTTGACATTATTACCAATACCCAGAAATCTTGTTATCTTAATTTCAGTCTGTTCACCATCTATTTTCCCAGCTCCCTTTGGTACTCCATTTCTAACAATCATTTACTACTGGGGGCCCTCAATCCACTGACAGTCCTACTATGTCCTCACTTCCCTCCTTATTTAGGTTAAATCCTATAGTCAATCATAATCACCCTCTTACTTCTTTGCTCACTTCTTTTTCTTGCTTTGCTAAACAGCATCACTGGTTAAATCCAACTCTCTACCTACAATGTAAATGTTAAATCCAACTCTCTACCTGTACTTACATCACAAACATAAAACCATGTTGAATGCTCACTTTCAATTATGACTGCTAGCCTTAAGTTGACTCTTACTATCCAACAATTTTATTTCTCTGGACCATTTACTCTTCTATTCTCTAGATAACTATTTCAGATTTTATTATAACATCTTCTAAAATCTCTATCACTCCCCCTATCCTTTTTCTCAGTTAGTGACCCTGATTCCTATTTCACTGAGAAAATAAAGCTACCAGAACAGAATAAAACTTTCATATGACCATCGCATTTATCTAACCACCTGCACCATGCTTACATATTCCGCCTTCTCTCCAATTGCTATTGATCAACTATCCATGAACCTGGAAAGGCCTAACATTCAACTTGTGCACCAGATAGTATTCCCTTATGTTTGAGGACACTGGTCTAGCAAATTACCCAGTCAATTTCCCCACTCGCTACAGGATTTTTCCAATCACATACAAAATACCATATTCCTATTATTTAGAAAATAGAATACAACAACATTTACTGTTACTTGACACAGTACTTATTTCATTTCTTTATTGCCTCATACTAATATGTAAGCTCTATTTACATATCTGGGATTTTCAGTTCTTTTGTTCATTGCAGAATTGTCAGCAACTAAGAGCAGGGCCTAGCACATAATGAGTGTTCAAGAAATATTTGTTGAATAAATCCAACGCTATATTCTAGTGCCTTGTGTAAATGACAAACATAGCAGTGCTCAACAAATATTTATCAAAAAGAACAAATCCCAAGAAGATGACGTTTTCTTAAATACCAAAATAAGATCAAATCTAGCTCACTATTCTATATTGTAAGACTAACTAAGTAAACCATTAAAAAACTTAGTACATGATATACTTACCTAGGCCAGCTCTTGCCTCTTTTTTTTTCTGAGAGGCCCAACCTACTGTGGAAAGTTTATCTCCTGGTTTTTCCTCTAAATTTCTATTTAAGCGCCAGATTTTTAGTGTATTGTCATCAGAGCAGGTAGCAATCTAAGAAGGAGAGCCAGAAAGAGAGTTAAGTTTCAAAGATTTACAACAAAGTAAAACACTTATATGTCTTAAGGAATAATTATTTTGTCTGATATAACAGGATATAAAAAATGATGTCTGAAAGATCATGTACTTCACTTCTTGCTTTCAGGATTCCAGATTTTTGTAAAAGCAGATTACCTAGTTTCTTCATTATATACATTCTGTCATCTTTCATTACCAGTCATTTCTTACCTAATCTTAAGTTCCATTATAAAACCAAACTAATTTCACTTTGTTCTCTCAAGATGTTAGGCAAGTCATTATCTTTATCACCTTCTATACAAATATAAAATATGTAATTAAGACACCTTTTTTTCTCTTCTGTTAAATGACCAATCAATATATGTCACCAACATTCAATTTCGACAGCTTTCCTCTGAATTTCATAAGCTCTTCCACATTGCTCAAGTAATGGATCGTTTGCAAGATCAGGCTTAGCCCATGACTCTAGTAGGCCGTGACAAGTAGAATGAAACCATTCCTTTTGAGATTCTTTTTCAGATAGGTAAAGAAGCAATCTGGGAAAACAACACGTTCACTAGGCTGGAAGAAGTTAAAAATAAACTTTGCCCCTTTAAAAATATCTAACCATTCCCAATCTTGGGCCCAAGCCTTTTATGGCAGAGAAAGTCCAGCTTGAAAAGCTTGTGGCAAATGGCCACTGGTACCAGAGCTGTTCCCCAGAATTTGTTTATATAATTTCTCTATTTCAGTCACTAAAGAGAGAGAAAAAAAGAATACACGTTCTCTTAAGTCTTGGCCCCCAAGAGACTGGCAGCTTTTTCCTTTCCTTACTGGGAGGCCAAAAGAAGATACACAAATTTAACTGCTCAACATAAAATGTTTGGAATCTCACAGTCCCTGTGTAGTCTATTAACAGTAATTACAAGGCATCTACTGTGTATCTGGTAATATATATCTTATTTAATTCTCACACTACAAAATGCCTTGTGTTCAATCTCATCTGAAAAATGGGAATAAAGTTATTTGCCCAAAGTCACCACAATTAGATGGCAGAGCTAGAATTTAAACCTATCTTTCTCTTGTTTCAAAAGTTGGAAAAAACAAAACCTACAAACTATATTCTATCTCCCTAACTCTAGGCTTGGAACCTTTTATTTTACTTTTTTTGAAACTGGGTCTCTCTCACTCTGTCACCCAGGGTCAAGTGCAGTGGCATAATCCCGGCTCACTGCAACCTTGATCTCCTAGGCTCAAGCAATCTTCCCATCTCAGCCACCCAAGTAGCTGGGACTACAGGCATGCACCACCATGCCTGGCTAATTTTTGTAGAGACCAAGTTTCACTATGTTGCCCAGGCGAGCCCTAAACTCCTGGGCTCAAGCAATTCTCCCACCTTGGCCTCCCAAAGTGCTGGAATTACAGGCATGAGTCACCATGCCCAGCCATAAGAGACTTTTAAAAAGGTGGTCACTAGATTAGTATAGGTAAACAGGCCTGCTATTTCCTTTGAGCACAGGAAACAAGGATAATTAATATATAATGGCTGAGATGCACAGAGATAAGGATAACACGTGATAGTTGAAAAAAGGTAACATAATTAACTAAGTAATTAAAAAATCATTCATCTTAGCAAGTTCCATGAAGATAAAATACTCCATATTAAAAACAGATATTTCACTGGAAACTACATGGGATCTCAGTGGGAAAAAAAGTCATTGGCAAGTAATTATGTATGATTAATCATTTTTTAAAAAACGGTCTGCCATGAAGTTGACCAGAAATGGTAACAGGAATATAAAAATAAAGAGAAATCCACAGCAATACTGGAAGCTAGAAGGGCTGCCACATATGGACCAGACCATGAGAAGTTTCTGGAAGATAAAAAAACAGATGGGAACAATGGGCAACAAAACCTCAAACATTCTAAGTGAAAGGGGAGACTTCCACTAAAGTGAGATTTCCTGTGGAAATCAAAATAAACCAAAGACCAGAGGCAATGGAGGGTGGGAGAATATAAGTGGGACTTGGGCTACTATATTATATGAAATTCGTTTGTAAACATAGAGTTTGTTTCTAGCCTTTTTACATTGTAGGGTTTTTTGTTTCTCTGTTTTTAAATATCATATAGTATATTCACTATAAAAAATTAAAAGGTGGGCATATTTTCTTCTTTCCAGAGATCTAAAACATTTCAGACCTATTTCTTCCTATCTGTGGCATAGTTTAGCTACAGATAATCTAACATGTTGACTTCACAGTAACCATTTTGTTAACCATATATGAAAACTCAAAATGGACTGTGAAAGAGTTAAGATAATACCTTTAACTACCCTGACAATCTATAAAAAGTGAAAAAGACTAGTTATCACCTTTGAATATTTTTTTTTTTGAGTTGGAGTCTCACTCTGTCACCCAGACTGGAGTTCAGTGGCCGCTCCCGGTCACCGCAGCCTCGACCTGCTGGGCTCCGGTGATCCTTCCGCCTCAGCCTTCCAAGTAGCCAGAACTACAGGCGCGCGTTACCATGCTCAGCTAATTTTTGATTTATTGTAGAGACGAGGTCTCGCCAAGTTGTCTAGGCGGGTCTCGAACCTGTGGGCTCAGGCAATCCACTTGCCTCAAGCCTCCCAAAGTGCTGAGATTACAGACGAAGCCACGGGCCCGGCCCAAACATTTTTTTACCTTAGATTTTAAGACAAAATTTTAATTTAAAAACTTATTACATTAATTCTACATTTAGCAAATAATAACTCGAGGAAACCAGAGATCCATCCTTATTCCTTAGTGTGTAACATCATTTCTTTATTGGTAAAGAAAAGCATATTATGTATGAGTAATGCTGATATAGATCCTGGATGGTCTCTAGACCTTTAAAATATTCATTTTAACATAAAAATCAATATCACCCTCAATCAAACCTAAGAAAAACCTACAAACTTATCATCTACTTTCTAAATCAACTACAGAGGTTTGTTTACAAACCTTTGTGAAGTCGGATGGACACCAGCACACAGATGTGACCTCTTGCGAATGGCCCAGGAGCACAGTAGGAGGATGCCATGGTGTGGAGACCTAGTCCCAATAAAAAAATAAATAATAAAAAAATAAACAAGTCAGAGGAGAAATGTTAGGTTTCCCAGATAGATGCTTTGAATCTCCAGAACTGTACCCTAGAGAGCTTTAGATTTTACTAAAGACCTCTAGAACTGTCTAGTTATAGTTCAGAAAAAAAAAGAGATCCAGGCCAGGCTCAGTGGCTCACACCTGTAATCCCAGAATTTTGGGAGGCTGAGGTGAGAGGATTGCCTGAGTCCAGGGATTCGAGACCAGCCTGGGCAACTCGGCCAGACCTCATCTCTACAATAAATAAGTAAATTAGCCAGGTATGGTGGCACATGCCTATAGTTCCAGTTACTTGGAAGGCTGAGGCAGACGGATCGCCTGAGCCCAGCAGGTGGAGGCTACAGTGGCTGTGAGTGTAACACTGTACTCTAGCCTGGGCGACATAGAGACATAGAGACTCTAAAAAGAAGAAGAAAAAAAAAAGAGCTCTCTAGGGGCAATGAACTATTTGTCATTAATCTGTGAAAACACTATGAAAATAGCCAAAACACGTTTTTAATATGAGTTACAAAAAGGACAGTTCTTATTTTACATGAGACTACCTAGCTATATATATTTTGACTAAAATTTAAGACTGGTATTGTCCTCACTGTGAAGAATGTTGTCCATCCTTATATTGTAGTCCTGTTTTTACATAGTCTAGAGATTTCCTTTCTTCTTTCTTTTTTTTTTTTTTTGAGTATGAGCCTTACTGTCGCCCAGGCTGGAGTACAGTGGCATACTCATGGCCACTGCAGCCTTGACCTGCTGGGCTCAGGTGATCCTTCCGCCTCAGTCTTCCAAGTAGCTGAAATCACAGGCACTTGCCACCACACCTGGCTAATTTATTTATTTATTTATTGTAGAGGTGAGGTCTCGCCAATTTGCCCAGGCTGGTCTCGAACCCCTGGAGGACTCAGGCAATCCTCTCACCTTCGCCTCCCAAAGTGCTGGGATTACAGGTGTGAGCCACCGTGCCTGGCTAGTCTAGAGATTTTCATATCTCTAGTCAGCTACTTCTAGGAGCATTAACTGCAAATGAATTCTAAAGGTACGTGAAACATGCTACCAGCTCTCTTGGGACAAAAGGACAGAGCATTCCTTCCAAAAGAACACTCACTAACTTTTACAAAAACCCAGAGCTATTCATTTTGATTTGGATAAACTTCATTTTGAGAACCAAAACTATATTTTACATGGCACTTTGGAATCATTTGTAAAAAAATGTTTTTTTCCTCTAAAATTTTATTTCAGTTAATTTGCTTAGAGAAATTTTTGAATTTTTAAATATTACCACATTTTAATATATTTTAATGCATGAAGAAGGGTCACGTTGTGCTGTACTGCACATGCGAGTAAGGATCATATTTTGCCATCAGCAGATGCCATCAGTAATATGCATTTGACAGCATTCTACAGCTGACTCATTCAAGAGCTGTCACTCCCTTTCACAGGCCATGAGTATTAATCAGCACAATAAGGAGTACAAACTCACATAACTATTATTAGCATGTGTGTTTGAAAAGAGCAAGGAGGTTGGGGCTGAGAGAAGTTATTCTTTTAATTTTCCTGAGGCTCTGAATCATGGCTCATTTGTATGAAGCAAGTGGAGGCAACTCTGGAAAAGAATATTTGTGAGAATGACTAAGTAAAGTTAATAGATTCCTAAGATTATGGTTAAGAGATTTGACACACTGATTCATAAAGTTCTTCAACTCAATTATTACTACACTCCTTTTGGCTTAAACGGCACATAGGAAATAATTTTAAAAAATAAAAGAAGACAAAGAGTAGAGTCTAATCTGCTTTGCTAATAAAGTTTAACAGAAAAGGAAGCTTTTTCCACATCTATGAAGCTCTCACTGCCTACTCCAACAATGCCATGGACATAACTCTTTCACAAGTAACACATTTTAGAAAAGACTTTTCCTACATTATAACATGTAGGAGAACCTAAATGTGTACACAAAAGATTAAATTTCAAACAAAATCCCAAATACGCATGTAAGTGTACATTTTTGCATTTATCTATAGCACTTCAGAGAAAAAAAGAGACCCATTAGAAAAATTTTTTACAATTTGATAAGGCATTAATAATAACAACAATAAAAGTCAGCATTTGTTGATTAAATACCATATGCCAGACACTTTACGTAGCATTAAAAGTGGAAGGAAGGTTCCTCAAGAAGTTAAACATAGAATAATATGACCCGGTAAGTCTAATAAGTACATACCTCAAGGAAAACTGAAAACATGTTAAAACATGTTATACACAAATGTAAAACATGTTAAAACATGTTATACACAAATGTTCATAGTAGCTTTATTAATAATATCAAAAAGTGGAAACAACCCAAATGTCCACCAATTGATAAAAGGATAAACAAAATGTGGTCTATCCATACAATATCATTCAGTCATAAAAATGAATAAAACTACAACACAGATGAACTTTGAAAACATATCCTAAGTGAAAGAAGTCAGACCCAAGATGCTATATACTATATGATTCCATTTATATGAAATGTCCAGAATAGCAAATCCATAGAGACAGAAGGTAGGGTAGTGGTTGTTGGGGACATGGAGGAATGGAAAGTGATTGTTAAATGGCAAGAGGTTTTTTTCTGGTGTGACGAATTAGATAGTTTTTTTCTGGTTTGAGAATTAGATAGTGGTGATGATTATATAACATTATGATTACATTAAAAACTGCTGAATTGTAAAGTTTAATGATAAATTTTATGTTATGTGAATTCTATTGCAATTTTTTACATTGGGCAGGAAGGGTATGTTGTGGGCTAAAATGAGAAACTAATGCCTAAAAAGTTTATATTAACTTTTATGCTTTGGCAGTTCAAGACTATCTAGGGTACTTGGTAACTACTTCAAGGAAGATTCACTTCCTTAATGAGACTCAGGTGGCTTTTAAATCCTTCATTTTTATTTAAATAAATTTTTATTTATTGCCATATTATTGTAAAAATATTATCATAGTTACATGATTTCACATTTATTTTATTTATTTTTTCTGAGTTGGGGTCTCACTCTGTCACCCAGGCTAGAATGCAATGACATGATCATGGCTCATCACAGCTTCAAACTCCTGGGCTTAAGTGATCCTCCCATCTTAGCCTCCCAAGTAGCTGGAACTACAGGCATGCACCACCACGCCTGGCTAATTTTCAAGTAATTTTTTGTGGAGACGAAGCCTCGCTATGTTGCCCAGGTTGGTCTCGAACTCCTGGACTCAAGCAACACTACCACCTTGGCTTCTCAAAGTGCTGGGATCACAGGTGTGAGACACCGTGCCAGGCTGATTTTTTTTTTTTTTTTAAAGCCTCCTTTCCCTTTTAAGCAGGAAGGGGACAAATCCAAGAGACATTTACATCTATGCATTTTGGAGACTGTCAAACACAGAAGACTGTTCTTTCTTACATATTCTATTTTTTATAGAATAAAGACTATATTCAAGGCAAAAGGAAGCCCAAAGTTAAAACTCCTAGAACTATGAAGGTACTGCTACCAGTAAATGGCTCAACCTACAGACCTAGGAAAGCATTATGTGTACTTAAATATGCAAAAAAAATCAGCATTTTTCCTAACAAAATCTCCTTTCTCTGCTTGGTTAGAAACCAAGTCTAATCTTTACTTCTGCCGTGAGATCATTTACACTTCCTAAAGTGTCAGGCTCAACGTTTTGCCAGTCAGCGGTAGAATGACTGTGCCAAATCAGTTTATTTATAACCACGCCAATACTATTCAGTGGCTATATCAGAAACAAACCATAGAAGAAGGGTTAGGGGTGGGTGTGGGATGACAACAGGTAGGGCATTTTTTAACGTATGATCTATTAAATCTTTCTAAGTCTTGGCCCTCAGTATCAGAGTCTAAATAAATGACACCTCCCCTTTGCTGGGCAGCAGTGAGGATTAAAAGGCCATTCTCTTCTCTCTTAAAATATAAAACTCCGTTCTTTTACTTTTTCTTGTGCCCATGGGCTTTTTAGCATAGGATAAATTCCAGTGCTTAAGAGAATGCTGACTTCTTGAACACAAAGCAGAGAGTTATGAGAAAACCGAACAGCCTGGCTACTCAGCTTGTATGGAATTGCTCTTCAACTACCACCCCTCCTTTTTTTCAATCATGGAAAAGAGAAACTGAGCCACCTAACCAGGCAAATTCAATTTTAGGAGGCATAAGCTTGCCAAGATCTCAAATATCAGAGCCTGTACACTGAGTTATGTGTGGACAGGCAGGAGAACATCACGTCTGAACCACGTCATTCAACGCTAACATGTGACTTGGTCTAAAAATTCAAAAGGAGTCACCTATGTGTGCCTGAAAATGGTTTAGAAATAACAGCCTAGTATAATTAGTGTGCATCTTTAAAGGGAGAAAGTATCCCCCCCCAACCCTCATTCCCTGAAATAAAATTTTAAAAAGGCTTTTGTGGTAGAGATAAGGAACTTTTAAAATGGCAAGAAAACTACATACACATATACATATAAAATTATATATGTAATTATGGATATGTATAATTTTAAAGCGAATAAAAATGATTTAAAAAGATCAATGCATAAGAATTTTTTGCATTATTCTTTATATGCTTTTTGCTATGTCTGAAACTTCAGTTTTTTAAGAAAGAAACTTATAAAAATACAGACTTGTGGTAGGAATAAAATCTCCTAGCTAAGTTGGGAGTCAGGGTAAAGAAATGTAGGTAGTAGGAAAAACAAAAATATAGCAAAATAAGGATCAGTAAGACCAAATTTGAAAGTCAAAATATAAAATATAAGACAGAAGCACTAGTGCTAGTGACACACATTGTTAAAACTGAAAGCTTAAGCAAGAAGAATCTTATAGCGAGGAAACTAGGTAAAAAACTCTCATCACAAGATGGGATCTCAAGTATATGTTCATTTTAAATGTATATTAAATATTTTAACATATTAACAATTTTTCACTTTAAAAGTATAACAAATAAAGTAAGTGCATACAAAAAAAGGCACACCAGACATAAAAGCAAAAGCATCTTGGATAGAACAGTATCTCCATCTTGTGACCATTTAGCATGTTGCTACTAAAAGCTTTTTAATAAAGTAGTGTTGTATTTTTGCAACTCTAGGTATAGAAAAATCCCTATTTTATTTAATCTCACCCTCAGGACTGGATGAAATTAAGCTAAGAATTGTGCTTCATAATGGACAGGTTTCACCCTGTCCTAAAAAAATTAACAATATTACTTCCTAGAGCTTGGCGGGACTAAGAATGATATAATTTTCTCTTGTGAAGGGATCTGATAACATCAAAACTATGGATCTATGAAGTTTTAGACATTATAACTTTAAAGCCCAAAATGTGGGTTTTAAACTCTGAACATTCAATCCCCAAAGTCAAAGACATTTATGAAGATAAAGGGAAATCTAGAAAATAACAAATTTTTAGCCATAGGTAAACCATGTCTTAATGATCTGTCTTAATGATCTTTCCATAATTAAATTATTCTGGGAGACATTTTTCAGTAATCAACAAGTTCTACTCGTGTAACATTTTGATTTTCTCCATTGGACTTTAAATGGACAACTTTAAGTTTCTTAGCTTATAGAAATCACTTTAGAATTGAAAAGTTTTTTTAAAATTATATATTTGTATAACAGATAGCATGGCAAATCGGTAAAATAAAATCATTAAATAATGATATTAAATATATTAAAAAACTGATAGCGCAGCCACATCTACTTCAGTAGCCTAAAGATCAGCTACTTGTAAGGAGAAAATAAAGAATATAAACAAATATTTTTGAGTGTTTGTTTTGTGCAAGGCTCTACAGTTAATTCGAGCACAGGATACTAAGGATCAAAGTATTTTGTTTTTGTGTCTTTTTTTTTTTTTTAGTTGGAGTCCAGACTGGAGTGCAGTGGCATACTCCCGGCCACCGCAGCCTTGACCTGCTGGGCTCCGGAGATCCTTCCACCTCAGCCTTCCAAGTAGCTGGAACTACAGGCACACGCTACCACACCCAGCTATTTTTGATTTATTGTAGAGATGAGGTCTCGCCAAGTTGCCCGGGCGGGTCTTAAACCCGCAGGCTCAGGCAATTTACTCACTTCGGCCTCCCAAAGTGCTGGGATTACAGTCTGAGCCACCGAGCCAGGCTATATTTTGAAATAGAGTTTGAAAACAGGACAGAAAGGTGGTACAGCATGTTTTCCAGGAAGCAGGACAAAGTAATTAAGGTTCTTACCACCCTTCTGAATTCTTAATTTCCTGATCATTTGTGAAACAGAGGATACAGATTATCAATTTCTGACAAGCTTTGGCCATGAAAATGTCATATATTCTTTAACAGAGAGATGTTTCAGCTATATTAAGAGCCAAGAAATAACTAAATATCTGATGTAGGAAAAGTTAATAATGTTTTTACATTAAACTTACCTCATATAGGACAAAAGAAATATTTGCAAGAATATTTCAGTCTCACATATGTGGGGGAAGTTTGGCAGCTTACCTTCCAGATGTAGGCAGCTTCATCACTTGAGCCACTGACTAAAAATTGGTCATCTGGACTAAGACTGGATTTTACATAAAAGGTAGAGTTCTGGTGTCCATTGAAGATGGCCACTGCCAGGGGAAAAGATCAAATTACTTGGTTCTTGTTATTACCAGTGTTCAAATGAAGATAGACAGCATAAATAGTCTAACAAGTTTCATCACTGTATTGCCTATTGAAGTAGATAGTCAAGTTTTATTTACCAATTAAAAGGGAACTAGACACTGGCAAAAAAAATAAAGAAAACCCTATAAAGATTAGACTCAATCTTATGAACTTAGCCTGAAAATGTGAAAATGGCCCTACAAGAGAAAAATATGTGATGAAAAGCATTCTTAAAAAAAACAACAATGCAGTTAACATTCAAACTCCCAGCAAAATGCCTCTATAAAACCCTCTCTTCCCATCCCAGGGAAGGACTTCTTCCATTGCATATTATTTCTCTTATTATTGGTATTATTTCCCTTCAGGCTTCAAGTCTCTTGAAGATATATTTCATATCTTATTCTTTCCTCACTAGATTTTACAGTGCTTTGAACAGAGTAGACCCTCATACATTTGTTCTATGAACAGGAAAAAAAATCAGTGAAAAGTAACATTTGAATTCTGGCTAAAACTTTGTCTGGGATGGAATCTTTTTAATTCTGCACTTTAAATAGGCTGAATGGTAGAAGTAGCTTAGTGGGGTAAACTATATGTTCATATGTAAGATACTAGGTTCGGTTTAGCCTTCTCTCTATCCGTGGCAAAGGGCAAGTAACCCAATCTAGCACAATAAGCTCTTGGCAGGTTCTTGTATGTTATGAAGGCCAAAACCCGAGGCCTCAGGCATCAGGACACTACTAGGAAATATAAGAGAAAAAAATCTCAGGCCAGGTACAGTGGTTCACGCCTATAATCCCAGCACTTCGGGAGGCTGAGGTGAGAGGATTGCCTGAGCCCATGGGTTCCAGACCAGCCTGGGTAACTTGGTGAGACCTTATCTCTACAATAAATTAAAAAATGGTGGCATGCGTCTGTAGTTCCAGCTACTTGGAAGGCTGAGATGGAAGGATCGCCTGAACCCAGCAGGTCAAGGCTGCGGTAGTCGGGAGTGTGCCACTGCCCTCCAGCCTGGTCGACAGAGTGAAAATCCAACTCAAAAAAACAAAACAAGCTGGGAGCAGCCACTGCACTCCAGTCTGGGTGACAGAGTGAGACTCCAACTCAAAAAAACAAAAACAAAAACAAAACAAACCAACTAAATTACTGGAGAATTTGATACTCTTAGGAAGGAAAAAAAGATCACTCCAACTTTTAACAGAAGGAGAGAAATATTAGTAAGGGACTTAACGGTACCCCTAAATGCTCAAAGAAATATCTTCCTTTTTCTAGAATAAAACTGAAAAATAACTTTGCATTTATGGCTTTTAAAGAAAAAATCTGCAAAGCAAATATTTCCTGTGTCAGACATTTTTACTGTGAAAGTGGAAGCAGGATATGAATCAATTCCAGAGAACTGTTTCAGATACACATATTATAAAACTGCTATGATAAATCCCTGCAAATAAACAAGTTCCTTTATTCTGAACACTGCTCCAAAACTGTAATTTAAAAAAAAAAATCTTCCTCAGCTTTAAACTATAGCCTGAATTTCCCACTATACCTATAAGTATTTATTGCCCTCTGCTGGTCTAAGAAAGGTTGGTATGAAATATACTGTAAATATTCAAAATCTTGCTTAAAACCCTTCTAAAATTGGCTATTGGCTTTAAATAACTCAATTCAATCTTTCTTTGATTATCTGGGCTCTCTTAAAGCGCTTCCTTGTCACCCTTATGGACATGACTTATTATAATACTGTGTATAGAAAGTATGGTAGATCAAATATTGAGCCTAAGACCCTTTCTAAAATTTTGTAAGACAGGTAATTACCAGATGTTACACACACATACACCTGCCATTCAATTTTTAAGAAACAAATCTATATATCCACCTATCTATCTGCGCAAATCAACTTAAGAGCACAGAAGAAGTTTACTAGGTGGGCTTGGTGGCTCAGCCAGTAACCCCAGCACTTTGGGAGGCCGAGGCGAGTGGATTGCCTGAGCCCACGGGTTTGAGACCCACCTGGGCAACTTGGCGAGACCTCATCTCTACAATAAATCAAAAATTAGCCAGGAGTGGTAGCACACGCCTGTAATTCTGGCTACTTGGAAGGCTGAGGTGGAAGGATTGCCGGAGCCCAGCAGGTAGAGGCTGTGGTGGCCAGGAGCATGCCATTGCACTCCAGTCTGAGTGACAAAGTGAGACTCCAACTCAAAAAAAAAACAAAAAAAAAGAAAAGAAAAAGTTTACTAAATTAGCAAAGGAGTTTAATGGTAAAGGGACAAACTAAACTCAAGGTCTCTTTCAGTGTCACACTTAGAGCAAAAAATACAGAAATAGCTCTTGAATATCTGATACTTTATCTTTTGGGGAAAGATTTTGAAAAGTCTATTTTATACAACTAACTAAATTAGCAGTTCTCTAAGTTCTGATTCTGTTAAGGAAAATGGCAAAAGGAGTTTTAAAACCTCTTCCCTTTTCCAAATAATCTTGCTGTTGTTTAGAGAACACCAGATCTAATCCAAGGCATCTGAAATGAGAAGTTTGATGCTGCCACAGATATCAAAGTCCTAATAAGATAGCTTCAGGCAATTTTTGAAAAAGTATGTAAAATCCCAGCAAAATGAACTAAGTTCTGTACTATTTTGAGGTTTCTTGTTTATCAGCACATCTTTCTTTAGTGAAAACTGGGTAGCTCTGGGGATTAGTTTTTGACAGGTCATAGCTGAGGAAGAACTAGGCTACTAATACGTAGCTTGCTTAAGTAATTGATAATGTTCTCAAAAACAATGTAACCCAAATAACCCTCTTAAAGTATGTTTGAGATAATTGGATTTCTTTTTTAAAATATTGTTTAAGTATCAATTCTACTTTTATATTCTTTAGGGGAAAAAAGGTGAAATTGGAGAAAACACCTAAGGAGCTAGAACTAGCTTCTGTCCTACATTAAGCACAAGGCTGAGAGGTAGGATGGAATTATTTTAGGGGTCTGAAAAATTCAGCCTCCTAATTTTAACTAACAACCTCCAAAGAGGACAAAAACTGAGTGGAACGTCTTTCTCTCCCCTATAGCTTATTAAACCAAAACCAGATAATTCTAAATATAGGTCAATATAACTTCAGGAGAGACTTACTACTAAAATAAAATTAAGTCACCCTATAGAGCAGGATTCTGCTTACTTGTGAAATCAACACAAAGAATGTACACGTATAAAAACGTCACTGGAACTAAACAATAAACAAGATGCCAAAGTCCTCATAATGCTTAGTAAGTTTGGTTGAGGAAAAAAACCAAACATTAAGTTATCACTAACAAAAAGAGCCCATATTAGTTACCTAAAAGCCCATATTAGTTACCTCATAAGAGAATTGGATTGACTAATTTCTTACCTGGAGAAGTCTTTAATCCAGTCATATTGAACATGTAGATATTATCATCTGTGCAATTAGCAAACAAAGTAGAACCAGTGGAATCCAAAATCAGACTTGAGTATCCTGAAAAAAGGAAACTTAGTTAGCATATCCTGATGATGGTGAGTAAATCTAAGGCTGAAACGTGGAGGCAAAAAATAAATCATTTCACAAGAATAATCACCAGAATTCTTTGTTCTCAAAATATACAAAACAAAAAATTCTTCTAAGTTTTTATCTTTTGAACTTCAAAAAGATAAAACTACATATTAGAGCTTCTTAAGTCAATGTTGCTGAAAACTAGCCTGATTATTTTTGTTTTTGAATTTTAACAAAAACATGTCTCCCCTAAAAGACCTAGTCTACACACAGGCTTACCTAGTTTTCGAGTGCTGCTACCTGGGTACAGGAAAGCCTTGGATGCTATGGGTTCTTGTCGATAAGCAGTATAATTCTTACGCAAATCCCATACTTTGATTATCCTAAAAACCAAGGCAAATACATAGTTATTTTGTAGATTGTCTCCCAACCTCAAACTTCAATTACATTGAATATAAAATAACTTTTAGTCTAATTTCTCTGGCACACTAACTAGGTACAGTGAGGATACCTCATCAAGAGACAAATTTAACTATCTTCTACTATTGTCGCCAATGTCAGGCTTATAATTCTGACAGAACAAAAGCAGATGTGATTTGACCCAGTGTTGAATTACTGAAATTTACTCCAAGGGAGAGGAAAAGGAAGATGAAGGTTGGGTGCTGATAGTCATTGTTCCATTGTTTAAAAGCACTTCCTAAGACTTTAATATTCTGCATATATCCTTTGACATCATGCAAACTCTGTTTCTATGGTTGTATCTCTATATATTACTTCTAAAGTAATCTAATCTAAACACATTTTCCTGTGAAATAGAGAAAAGTATCTTTTTTATTTGATCTATCAGGAAAATTGTCTTAATCCTGTATTTCTAGCCTATAGGTACCTTGAAAACACAAACTTAATATAAAATGACAGCATCCTTGGAAACAAAGAGAGCAAGCTTTCATAGCCATTCACAAGCATAACTAATAACTTTAGATAATCCTTCATTCCTGCCTGAGAATTTGGTTCACAGAAGGGTTTTAAGTGTTCAGAGGACACAGTGAAAATCCCAGTTTGGAAGCCATCATCTTTTAAACTAAAAATTTTAAAAGGGGGATGCTTTGGGAGATATAATTGAGGGGGCTTAAAAAGAGTCCCTAAGGTCAGGCTTGGTGGCTCAGCCTATAATTCCAGCACTTTGGGAGGCTGAAGTGAGTGGACTGCCTGAGTCCACGGATTGGAGACCAGCCTGCGCAGCTTGGCAAGACCTTGTTTCTACAATAAATAAAAAGTTAGCCAGGCGTGGTAATGCACACCTGTAGTTCTGGCTACTTGGAAGGCTGAGGCAGAAGGATTGCTGGAGCCCAGCAGGTCGATGTTGAGGTGGCTGTGAGCATGCCACGGCACTCCAGCCTAGGCGAAGGAATGAGACTCCAACTCAAAAAAAAAAAGAGTCCCTATTGCAAATAATTTATATTCTACAATGCAATCAATCAACAAGCATCATGGACTTATTTGGAAGCCAAAAATTCAGACTTGTTATGGATGTCTAGGTATGTTAAAGTTACTAGGCCTTACTATCATCAGTCTAGTTAGATCAGTCCCAGAAATGTCAATTACATGCTTAGAATCAGAATCAGACTTCTTTTTTTAGAATATTTTTAAACCCGGAAAGATAAAACCCAAAGTGATAGCAACTTTACTCAAAATAAGAATTAGTGATGAAATTACACTGCATAAGGTAAGCAGCTTCTTCTCTAAGATAGCAACAGCAGCTAACCTGTTCCTATGTGCTAGACAGTGTGCTAAGTGTCATGTCAATACGTATGATCTCATTTAATTGCTTCAGCAAGTCCTAATTGCATACTTTCCAGTGTGAGCCATAGTTCTTTTTCTCATAGTTCCTTTTCAATATAGCTAGGGTACTTGCTATGTTGAAAGTTAAAAGCACACACGTTCAATTATAAATAGGTGACTTCCCTATCACAGCTCATAAAAATGACCTGATCAAAAGACCCAAGAAATAGACTCTTACCCATCCACAGCTCCTGCTGAGACTAATGTATTCTCATCCTGAAAGAGGACCACAGTAACACTCTGCTGGAAGTCCTGGTAGCACAAGAAAAAGAAAAGAAGAAAATTCTATCTTAGGCATGATAAACTTTACCATCACAAGAACAAGGTGCTAAAAAATAGCTTCCCCCCCAACAAAATCTGAATCAGACTAAATATTCTTTTTCCAATAATCCTTATCAGATATATATACTGACCAAGAGTAATTTTAGCAAGGAAATGACTTAAACATCTTTGTTATAGCATATAGAGTTAACACTTTAACTTGTACTCAAGGAACAAGTTGGCGACAAAAATACTTTATTTATCTTGAGTCTATTGGGCTCTACTAATCAGCCCTACTAACAAGCTATGTATCCTTAGGAAACTTATTTAACTTCTTTGTGACTATTTCATCTATAAAATGTTGCTGTCTACTCAGATGATCATATAGGAGTATTTAAAGAATTATGGATAAAAGATTATTGCAAGCTCTGAAGTTTAAGTGCTTCAGCAGTGTTCTTAATTCCTAACTGCTATTACTTAACAAGTTATCTTCGCTCAGAAGCTAATTAAATGTCTGAGATGTTATTCATTTTAACTTCATCTTGCCTCCACAGACCACTGTCTGTTTCTATTCATGTCTGTGTTCTGTTCATAGTATACAGTTTTTAAGTCCTAATGTTTTAAGCAATTGCACTTCCCCCAGAATATTAACTTGGATCCTGTAAACAGGAATATTATACAAATAGATACATTAAAGTGAGATCAATGTATTATGGGTATTGTTTGAACTTTGACTATAAGGTACTAGAGTGGTACTATGTTCTACCCATGTGTTTCTCAATTAATAATCTTTTGTCAAATATTGAAAAAATATACAAAAGTTATGTCTTTTCTGTAGTTTATATTATGAAAACAACAGAGGTTTCTTCTCCATAGAAAACTGTACCATAGTACTTAATATGCCACTTTACTCCTCCCACACTTTTCCTAATGAATCACATTATACTGTAGGTTCATGTATACATGGAGATCTCTAAGGATAAGATTTGGGAAGCTGAATTTTTAACATGTATCCCAAGTTAACTCTGATGTACTCTGGAGTTGGAGAACCACTACTTATATGTACTGAATAAACAATAAGCAATAAGCACTGATAATCAAAAGGGAATAAAGATTCTCATTCACCTAATCAGTAGCTCCCATTTATGCCCAATAAACTCCCTAAACTGAGATTCTATCTTACTGTTAATATCTACAAACATATACATCTGTAAAACCTTACCACAGAAGGAGCAAGTCCTTTTGAATTCTGCTTCTTTTTGGGTTTTGAAGGGGTTTGTTTGTCTGAGGTATTGTGAGCTCCACTAATCTGATTCACTTGCCTGTAAAACCCATCTGAAAAACAGTCCAAGGAAAATTATGTAGACTTCAGAATTCTTATAAGCTGAATGCAACTTTGTTCATAAGAACTCAATATTAAGTAATTTTTGACCAGACTGGTAAAACTAGAAACCAGCAGAGCCAGCTGCACATCTCCTGTTGGTGAGATTACAATGTACAAAAAAAGTAAGCAAACAGATTTTTATAGCAGCTTTATTAGTAATTGCCAAAACAAGGAAGCAACTAAGATGTCCTTCAGCAGGTGAATGGATAAGCTATGGTATACCTAGACAATGGAATATTATTCAGCGTTAAAAAAAAAAGATCTTGATAAAGCCATAAAAAGACATGGAGGAAACAAACGAATACTATCAAATGAAAGCCACCAATCTGAAAAGGCTACATATTGTATGATTCCAACTATAGGACATTCTAAAAAAGGTCCAAACTATAGAGATAAAACTATAAAAAAGATCAGTGGTTGCCATGGTTTAGTAGGGATGACTAAGTGGAGCACAAAGGACCTTTGGGGCAGTGAAACTATTCTGTATGATACTATAATGGTGGATACATGTCATCACGTATTTGTCAATATCCATAGAATTTAAGAGTGAACCCTAGCGTAAACCATACATTTTGGATGATAATGATATGTCAATGTAGGTCCATTGATTGTAACAAACGTACCACTCAGGTGCAGGATTTTCAGTGGGGAGGCTGTGCATGTGTGGGAGCAGGGGGCTATGAGAACTCTGTACATTCTGCTCAAGTGTGCTGTGAGCCTAAAACTGCTCAACAAAATAAAGCCTACTAAGTTTTTAAAATAGTTTTTTTCAAATAATGATCCCAACACAAGGAAAAGATGTTTGAGGTGATGAATATCCTAATTACCCTGATTCGACTGTTACATATTGTATACCTGCATCAAAATATCACACGTACCCCCCTAAATATGCACAATTAGTTGTTATCAATTTCTTGAAATGCAGGTGTTTATTTTTTCAATAAATAAACGAATAATTTCTTAAAAAATTACAGCGACAAGTTCTTGCTATGTTACCCAAGCTGGTCTTGAGCTCCTGGGCTCAGATAATCCTCTTGCTTCAACCTCCCAAAATGCTGGGAACAGGAGTGAGCCACCATGCCAAGACAATAAATTAATTAAAAGTAAGCAAGACGATGATCATCACTTTCTGCTTAATGGAATCATAAGACAACATGAGTTTATGTTTAATCTAATTATTTAAAACCAAAAAAAATTTTAAATTAAAATATTTACTACTGAGGCTATGTATTAATATTTAAATTCCATCAATAATGAAGGCAAATTTCATCATAATTTAGAAGACAGTATGAGATAAATATGAGTATACTACTTGCAACAATCTCTAAAATCCTGAGAACTGGAACAGTGAACAGCAATGGTGAATTATGAACATGTGCCCCCTGGTGGTAATTGGAGGAAATTACTAACACTTTCACTCAAATTAATTAATTATGAGTATAGGGTAATCCCACATCAATCAAAATTGAAATAGAACTAGACTACCTTTTTTGTTGCACCTGGTGTCCCACACCATAATGTTGCCATCTCGTCCACCTGTACAGAATACAGCTGTGGGGAAACAAATAGTTTATCAGAGGTGAACATATATATTTCTTTTTTTTTTTTTTTTTTTTGAGAAAGCAAGGTTTACTGAGAGGACTGAAAAGCTCCCACAGTGGAAAGGGACCTGAGGGGGTTGCAACACACATATTTCAATGTAAAATTTGAAGGGTATCTATTATGCACTAAGTACTATTACAAGTTTAACAATATATGGCTTAATGACAGAGAAAACAACTGCAAAAAGAAAGGATTACAAAGAGCTTAGTCCATTTTGCATTGCTATAAAGGAATATCTGAGACTGGGTAATTTATAAAGAAAAGAGATCTGGCTCATGGTTCTGCAGATTATATAAAATGAATGGCACCAGCATTTGTTTCTGCTTCGGGTTAAGACCTCAGGAAGTTTTACTCATGGCAGAAGGTGAAGGGAGCAGGCATGTCACACGGTGAGAGAAGGGGCAAGAGATGGGAGGAGGTGCCAGGTCTCTTTAACAACCAGCTCTCCCATGAACTAACAGGGTGAGAATGCACTCATTACTGCAGGGAGGGCAACAACCATTCATGAAGGATCTGTCTCTGTGGACCCAAATTCCTCCCTCTAGGCCCTATCTCCAACATCGGGGATCATATTTCAAAATGAAATTTGGAGGGGACAAATATTCAAACTATATCAGAGCTCAGAATGCTAATGTTGAACAAAACTGCATAGACTCATTCCCCTTTAAATGTTCTTAAAACCATATAAAGTGTTCTAGAATAGTTCTAGTAATGATAAACAAGCAGTAGCCAAAATATACTGAGTATTTGTTATCCTAAGTGTTAGATAGTATTCTACATGCTTTATAAAAGTTCTCAATCCTTGTTATCAATCTATTAGGTAGGTATTATCCTCCCTCTAAGGCACAGGGAGGATAAGTAACTTGTAAAGATATATTCTTGGCAGTATCAATCCAAAGTGTATACTCCAAACTTCTAAGTTGTATTGTCTCAGTATAAAAACATGAACCAGATCCCAATGAAATTTGTTAAACAGGTTCCCTCTGGGGATGAGAGCAAAGAGATTGGAGAAAAAAACAGGAGAACTTCATTTTATCTGTAATGTTTTATTCTTTAAAACTAAGCCAAAAAACCTCTTGCTTCCTGTGTGAAAGAGTGGTGGGCACTTAACTGACCTTCATTAGCTGCAAATGGGACAAAATACAAAACACACACACACACACACACACACACACAACTACCTGAGGGCTCTGTGTAAACTGAACACAAACATGCAGTTTAAAAAAACTGATGTATATTTTACATATTTATGGGGTACATGTGATATTTTGTTGCATGATGCATGTATAGAATGTGTAATGATCAAGTCCAGTTATTTGAGGTACCCATCACCTTGAGTATTAATCACTTTTATGTGCTGGGAACATTTCAAGTTCTCTCGCCTACCTACTTTGAGACATACAATACTTTGTTGCTAACTACAGTCACTTTACTATGCTATCAAACATTGGAATTTATAACTTCTAACTGTATATACCCATTTGCCAACCTTTCTTCATCAAACTTCTCACCCACAGGCTATTCTCAGCCTCTGGTATCTATCATTCTACATTTTACCTCCATGAGATGAACTTTTTAAGCTCCCACATATAAGTGAAAACATGTCAAATTTGTCATTCTGCATCTGGCTTATTTCACTCAATAATGACCTCCAGTTCTGTTCATGTTACTGCAAATAATATAATTTCATTCTTTTTAATAGCCAAAGCGCATTCATTTGTGTATATATATCATATCTATCTGTCTATTGATGAGCACTTAGGTAGATTCCATATCTTCGCTATTGTGAATAGTGCTGCAATAAACATGTGAGTGCAGATAGCCCTTTGATATACTGATTTCTTTTCCTTTAGATAAATGCCCAGTAGTTGGACTCCTGGATCTGTATGGTAGTTCTATTTTTAGCTTTTCGAGAAATCTCCATGCTATCTCCCATAGACTGTACTAATTTACATTCCCACCAAGAGTGTCTAAGAGTTTCTTTTTCTCTGCATCCTTGCCAGCATCTGTTATATTTTCTTTTTAATAATAGCCATTCTAACTAGGGTAACATGATACCATACTGTGTTTTTGATAAGCATTTCCCTGATGATTAGTGATGTTGAGCATTTTTTCATATACCTGTTGGCCATTAATATGTCGTCTTTTGTGAAATGTCTATTTAGGTGTAATGATCAAGATCTTTGCCCACCTTTTAATTGAATTGCTTTTTTTCTACTGTTGAGCTGTTTTAGTTCCTTGTATATTCTCAATTGATAGTCCTTTGTCAGATGAATAGTTTGCAAATATTTTCTCCCATTCAAAAGGATGTCTCTTCACTCTATTGTTTCCTTTGCTGTGCAGAAGGTTTTTCATTTAATATAATCTTGTCTATTTTTATTTTAGCTGGCTTGCTTTTGAGGCCTTAGACATAAAATCCTTGCACAGACCAATGTCCTAAAGTGTTTTCCCTATTCGTTTTATAGTCTTGGGTCTTAAATTTACATCTTTAATCCATCTTGAGTTAATTTTTGTATATAATTAGAGATAGAGGTTCAGTTTTATTCTTTTGCATATAGACTGTCTATTTTCCCAGCACTATTTATTGAAGAGGATGTCCTTTCCCCAATGTATGTTCTTGATAACTTTCTTGAAAATCAGCAGGCTGTAAATATGTTGATTTATTTCTGGATTCTATATTCTGTTCCATTGGACTGTGTGTCCGTTTTTATATACTATGCTGTTTTGTTTATGATAGCCTTGCAATATATTTTGAAGTCAGGTAGTGTGATACCTCCAGCTTTGTTCTTTTTGTTCATTATTGCTTTGGCTATCTGGGATCTTTTTTGGTTCCATCCAAATTTTAGGATGGGTTTTTTTCTATTTCTGTGAAAAATGACATTGGTATTTCCATAGGGATTGCATTGAATCTGTAAATTGCATGGGGCAGTATGGTTTTTTTTTACTGATATTAATCCTTCTAATCCATGAGCATGAGATGTCTTTCCATTTGTTTGTTGTGTTCCCTTCAATTTCTTTCATAGTTTTCCTTGTATTTTCACCTCCTTGGTTAAATTTACTCATAGATTATCATTATCATTAATATTATTTCAGCTATTGCCAATGGGACTGCCTTCTTGATATAGAAACACTACCGATCTTGTATCCTGCAACTTTGTCAAATTTGTCATATCTAAGAGTTTTTTGAAAAAGATAGTCTTTAGGATTTTTTTCTTGTGAGACAGGGTCTCACTGTCATCCAAGCTGGAATGCGGTGACATTATTCTGGGCTCAATTTATCCTCTTGCCTCAGCCTCCCAAGTAGCTAGAACTACAGGCATGCACCACCACCAGCTAAGTCTTATATTTTTTTGTAGAGACAGGGTCTCACTATGTTGCCCAGGCTGGTTTGAATTTCTGCCCTCAAGCAATCCTCTTGAGGGGATCATTACTATTAATATTATTATTTCAGTTATTGCAAACGGGACAGCCTTCTTGATATTGAAACAGCCTCCCAAAGTGCTAGGATTACAAGTGTGAGCCACTACACCCAGCAGGCTTTTCTAGATATAAAAATCATATCATCAGCAAAGAGGGACAATTTGACTTCTTTTCCTATTTGAATGCTTTTTATTTATTTCTCTTGCTTAGGACTTCCAGTACCATGTTAAATGGGAGTGCTGAAAATGAGCACTCTTATCTTATTCTAGTTCTTAGGGTAAGAACTTCCAGCTTTTGCTCATTCAGTATGTTAGCTGTGGGTTTGTGATATATGTATGGCCTTTATTATGTTAAGGTATGATTCTTTTATGCCCAGTTGCTTGAGAGTTTTTTTTATCATGAAGGGATATTGAATTTTATCAATTGCTTTTTCCATATCTATTAAGATGGTCATAGGTTTTTTGTCCTTCATTCAGTTGATGTAATGTATAACATTTATTGATTTGCACAGGTTGAACCATTCTTGTATACCTAATCCCTTGGTCATGTATACTATTTTTTGATGTGCTGTTGAATTAAGATTGCTGGTATTTTGTTGAGATTTTTGTATTTATGTTCATCAGGGATATTAGTCTATAGTTTTCTTTTTTTTGGTTGTGTCATTGACTGGTTTTCATATTAGGGTAATGCTGGCCTTGTAGAATGAGTTAGGAAGAATTTCTGCTATGGGATATATGTGTCCAGAAATGTACCCATTTCCTCTAAGATTTTCTAGTTTGTTAGTGTATAGCTGTACATAATAGTATCTGATGATTGTATTTCTGTGGTAAAGGTTGTAATGTCTCTTTTTCCAATTCTGATGTTGTTTATTTGGGTCTTCTCAGTTTTTCTTGGTTAGTCTAAAAAGTGGTTTATTGATTTCATTTATCTTTTTAAAAAGCCATCTTTTTGTTTTATTGATCCTTTGTATTTTTTTAAGTCTCTATTTTGTTTAGTTCTGCTACGATATTTTTTTTGCTTTGTATTTTTTGTATTTTTTTTTTTTTTGAGTTGGAGTCTCACTCTGTCACCCAGACTGGAGTGCAGTGGCCGCTCCCAGCCACCGCAGCCTCGACCTGCTGGGCTCCAGCGATCCTTCCGCTTCAGCCTTCCAAGTAGCTGGAACAACAGGCGCGTGCTACCATGCCCAGCTAATTTTTTGATTTTTTGTAGAGATGAGGTCTCGCCAAGTTGCCAAGGTGGGTCTCAAACCCGCGGGTTCAGGCAATCCACTCACCTCAGCCTCTCAAAGCGCGGGATTACAGGCTGAGCCACTGAGCCCGGCCTAGTTCTGCTATGATATTTATTATTCTTTCCTTCCACTAATTTGGGGTTTGGTTTGTTCTTGCTATTCTAGTTCCTTGAGGTGCATGATTAGGCTATTTATTTGAAATCTTTTTATTTTTTATGTAGATGTTTATTGCTATAAACATCCCTCTTAGTATTGCTTCTGTTGTATCCCATAGGCTTTGGTATGTTGTTTCAACTCATTTGTTTCAAGAAATTTTTTGATTTTCGCCTTAATTTCCACCTTGACTCAATGATCATTCAGAAGCACACTATTTAATTTCCATGTATTTGCACAGTTTCTAGTTCCTTTCTGTTGTTGATTTTTAGTTTTATTTTACTGTGGCTAGAGAAGATACTTGATATAATTTTGATTTTTAAAAATTTGTTGAGACTTGTTTTGTGTTCTAACATATAGTCTATCCTGAAGAATGTCCTGTGTGCTGATGAGAACAATGTGTATTCTGTAGTTGTTAGGTAAAATGTTCTGCAAATGTCTGTTAGATTGATTTAGTCTTATGTGTAGTTTAAATCCGTGTTTGTTAATTTTCTGTCTAGACGATTCATCTAATGCTGAGAGTGGGGTGTTTAAGCCCTCAATTATTATTGCATTAGAGTCTATCTCTCCCCTTAGATCTAATAATATTTCTTTGATATATATGGGTGCTCCAGTGTTGGGTGCATATATGTTTAGAATTGGGTCATTTAAACTAATTACATGGTAAATTTTTAGACAGAGAATCATGTTCAGTTTATCAGGTTTCTTACCAGCCTTGTACCCCATTTAGATTTCATAAGTAGAGTTAAAGTAACTCTATAAGTAGAGTTAACAAGTACCCAGTACAAAGTTTTAACTTCAATGAACAATCAAAGTTGAATAGAAGTATTGTGGCTATTTACAAATTTTGACCTTATCTGTAAGATTACAGAAAAAAATTCTCTGAGCTGGTGTGACGGCATTTGTAGTCCCAGCTACTTGGGAGGCTGAGGCAGGAGGACTGCCTGAGTCCAGAAGGTCAAGGCTGCAGTGAGCCATGATCATGCCACTGCACCCTAGCCTGGTCAACAGAGCGAGACCCTGGCTCAAAAATAAAAATAGAAAAAAACTCCCTGAAGACTCTTGACTTTCAGGGATAAGTGGGAGATAATGTCCATAAGAATGGGTCTAAAATCAACTTAATTTCATTAAGCTTTTTGGTGATATGAAAGTCTCAATAATCTACGTAGGTAAAGTAACAACTCTGAAATGGAAAGGGTAGAAACAATTACAGCTTCTTATTTACCCACCAAAAAGAAAATTAAGGAGATGAAAGAGGATAAGCACAAACGTACCTCTCTCAAATTTAGAAAAGGCAACTGACTTAAGGCTGCATTGATGACCTTTGCATGTTCCAATCAGCTCACCAGCTTTTACATCCCAAAATTTGGCTGTTTGATCACCAGCTGCTGTAACCTTTCAAAAACAAGGTAGCACCATTTAATAAAGCAAACCCTTACCAGTATTTACCCAGATCCCAATGAAGTAAAAGTCACTTACAAGTTTAAGTTCACCAGGGACCCACGCAAGGTCAAAGACAGCATTCCAGTGAGCCATCCATTCTAAACAAAGAAAATGGTAAATGTGAAATGTCTAGGCTATATTCTGTGGTAGCCATATCAACAGTAGTTTAAATGCCTTGAAAGTTGTGGTCAGCACCCTAAGATCCATGGGACCAAGAAATTGTGAACTCATCAACAGTACACATTCTCTTTATTACCACGTATGAGAACTACCATCTGTTATCAGATTCTTCTAAAAGCCTGTGCTTTCCTATCTCTAGGCCTTTCCTTCCACTTAGAGTACTCTCTTCCATCTCCATTGGACTAAATAACACAACTCAAATGCTCCATCCTTCATGAAAAATTTACTACATGAGAGCTTTCTCTTTGACAACTCTTTGTACTTCTACATCACTTATAGTCTTTTTTTGTTTTATTTTAGTTATTTCAACATTTGACTTAATGGTTCCAAATTATTGGCTTTAGGTCAGCAGAACTTTGCTTTATATATGGAAGATGCTTAATCATTATTATTATTATTTTAAATCATTGCTTCCCCAACCACATTAAGTGTGAAAGATTTAACTTTTTTAAAGAACTGTTTTAAATTCTCAAAGGTATTTTTCCTAACTTTTGTAAAGGCATTGTCACAGCTAACAGTTAATGACAGACAGGCAGTCCATCACTTATATCTAACCTGGTCCCTAAAAGACTTAATCAGAAGGGAACATAATTGGGAATGTGCTATAGCTTGGATGTTTGTTCTCTCCAAATCTCATGTTGAAATCTGGCCCCCAAAGTTGGAGGTAAAGCCTAATAGAAGGTGCTTGGGTCCAGGAGGTAGGTCTCTCATGAATAGATGAATGCCCTTCCTGGGAGGTGGGGTAGAGTGGGGGATGGGGAAGTGAATGCTCACTCTATTAATTCCCTGGAGAGCTGGTTGTTAAAGAGCCTGGCACCTCCCCACTCTCTTTCCCTGTGATCCCTTCACTCATGGGCTTCCCTGTGCCTTCTGCTTTAAATGAAGGCAGCCTGAGGCCCTTACCAAATGTCCAGTCATTCAGCCAGCAGAACTGCAAGCCAAATAAACTTTTTTCTTTACAAATTACCCAGTCTCAGGTATTTCTTTATAGCAACACAAAATGGACTAAGACAGAACTTATTCAAATAACTTACTTGAAGATTTGTAAATTGTAAGTAATGTTAAAAACAAAAATTGCAGACCTAGACTTACCTTTGAAGCACTTCTTTCTGCAAGTTTGTGATTCTGTGTTATATAATCTAACGAAGCCTTCTTCATTGGCAACCGCTAGTATATGCTCCATATTGGGAGCTAAATAAGAAATAAAGAATAAAATATATAAAGAGTAACAAAAAACTTTAAGCTAACTCAAAACCACTAAAATTATCTTCAGATAACCTCTTATTTAGAAAAGGATTAAATCAAGAGTAGTATTTTAAACAAACAAACAAAAAAAGAGTAGCACTGGCCAATGGCAAACAAAGGCATATGATGATATAGGCCACCAGCAGGCTGAATCAAGTAGTTTTAAAATTCTTTTCACAATCTTTTACCCTTCCTTTCTTATACTATTCAGAGTGGGAACAGGCCGGGCTCAGTGGCTCAGCCTGTAATTCCAGCGCTTTGGGAGGCTGCGGTGAGTGGACTGCCTGAGCCCGCAGGTTCGAGACCTGCCTGGGCAACTTGGTGAGACCTCACCTCTACAATAAATCAAAAAATTTAGCTGGGTGTGGGAGCACGTGCCTGTACTTCCAGCTACTTGGAAGGCTGAGGCGGAAGGATCGCCGAGCCCAGCAGGTCGAGGTTGCGGTGGCCAGGAGCATGCCACTGCACTCCAGACTGGGCCACGGAGTGAGACTCCAACTCAAAAAAAAAAAGAGTGGGAACAAATATTTCTATTTCTGTTCATATAGTGCCCAAATGAGTTACAGAAAGAGATATATTTAACCAGTCAAAGAGTACCGGATCAGAAAAAAGTTGCTATAATAGCCATATCCATTAGAGCATATCCATTAGAGCAGCAAACTTTTTGGCATTAGGGACTGGTATGTGGTAGACAACAGAGATTAAGAAAAGTCTATTTCATAAATCAGAAGAGAACATTTATTAGCAAAACTCTAACATCTACCTTACTTTTCTTTAAAAGGGAGATACTTCGACATACTTTCCCTCTAATGAAATACATTTCTGTCCAAGTTTAGTCTAGATAGTAATTCTCTTACCAGAGGAGAAGGTACATCCAAAAGGAGGAACTGGGACTCCTGTTTCTCCATAAGAAGTATGCTCATCATTAAAGTTGCACTGATAACCAGTTAGAAGGGACTGGAGAGGGTATTGTGAAGACCAACCTAGGACGAGATAATTCTTTATAGAATTCCAATATAGCATTACATGTTAGCATTTTAAACAAATTTGGAGGTAATTATTTGTTCTTAAAAAGCTTTAGCTATTTCATAAACTCACTATTTATGGTCCTCTAGGATAACAATTTTTAGTATTTCTCAAGGAGTCTTATGGAAGAAATGAAGGAGTACCCCTAATTTCTGGTAAGGTAAAACTTTGGGCTTACCATCTTAAATGGATACATTCACTAGTACATTAAGATTGAAGAAACACATGGTCTTTGCATATTAAGAAAGATCTTACCCCTTCTCCCAACCAAAGAGACAACCACAAAAACCATTACCATTAAAACTGCTAGCCGGGCTCGGTGGCTCAGCCTGTAATCCCGCGCCTTTGGGAGGCTGAGGTGAGTGGATTGCATGAGCCCGCGGGTTCGAGACCCGCCTGGGCAAGCAAGACCTCATCTCTACAATAAATCAAAAAATCAGCCGGG
>CAUYQG010276821.1:0-11320 GCA_963574415.1 Tarsius wallacei | reverse complement strand
TCTGGAGATCTAGCGAGTGTGGAGAGTGGGCTGTGGGCCCAGTGAGGCAGCAAGGGGATGCGGCTGGCCCGCAGGCACAGGAGGGGTCCTCACTGCGATGCCCGCCCGCCCACTGCCCACGCTTCCCGAGGCACCAGCGTGAGGAGGAAATGCAGGCTGTTGCTTCCAGCGACAGCCGGCAGGGCCGGGCGGCTTCCCAGCTCCCCCTCTGACTCATGGCCGCCTGCAGTTCCCCTCCCCTGGGGGCCTCAGCAGCCCCATCTGTGCAATGGGGAGAGAAGCCTTTATCCCACTGTCTAGCGTCGCAGAGACACAGTACAGCCGGGATTCTTTTCCAGGCCACGGTCAGGCTGCGGGAGAGTTGGGAGAGTTGTTCCGAACACTGAGCAGCTCTGCTTGAAGTCATCCTCGTGTCTCTTGAGCGAGGGCCAAATCGGGTCCCAGGGTCGAACGTGTGGTGGGGGCAAGTGGACAGGTAGAGAAGGGACCTGTCTGAAGAGCCTCTTCAGGAAGAGCACGGGATGTTGGCCTGACCTTGGTATACCCGTCTGCAAAATGGAGGGTGCTCTCCCGTGAGGTCATTCATTCAGTGTCTGCTGTGCCTGGACACGTGCCGGACACTGGGGTGAGTGGCAGATCAGCCCGGGAGGGGAGGAGTCCCTGGCTGGGTGGAAGGGGTGACTCTGGGAGAAGGTGGGGGAGGCAAGGAGCCGGTAAGCGCAGCGTCCAGCGGAAAATCCCAGCTGTTCTCAGGAAGTGTTTCCTCCACTGGTCTCCTGGGACGGAGACAAGGAAAGCAGGAAGGAGGGCAGCAGGGGCAAATAAGGCCCCCAGCCGGTCCAAGTGGAGACATCCCAAGCCTGGCAGCTGGGCGGGTGTGCCCCTCACACCGCGGGAGGGCTGGAATGCGCCCCCTGCTCTGGGGCTGGGCTACCATCCAGATTTCAAAGCCCTCCCCGGGGCCTCCGGGGGCCTCTGGGTGCCCTCCGCCCTGTCCTGAGCTGCCGCCACGGGGGTGGCAGATGCTGTTTCATCGGCCGAGGCAAGTGGGAGGCTTCCGGAAGGTCCTCCTGGGAGGTTCCGGGGGCAGCGGGGGTGTCAGCAGCTGCTGCCCTGCCTGGGCTGGCTCCTGGTGGCCTCCCAGGTCCCTCAGGCCCAGGAGCTGGGGGCGGTGCTTCTGGATTGAGGCCGGCCCCGTTTGCCCCCCTTCTCCCGCTGCCCACCGGGCTCCTCGGCCCTGGCCCCCTCCTGTCACCGGCTGCGTCTGCAGAGCCCCCCGGGAAGGCGGGAGGAGGCGCGGCGGGCTCGGAACAGCGGGTGCCCGCGCAGCCAAGTATTTGCGCGAGCTGTCAGAGACAGACAGGCATGTGGGGAATTTGGTGCGTGTGGGGCTGGGGAAGCAGCCGGGTGGGCAGGCAGGAGGAGGGAAGCTGGGCTGCCTCCTGGCCGCGGAGCCCTGCAGAGACACCTCTCCCCAGTCCTCAAGCAGGCTGCACCCAGCCTCCTCCTTCCCTCTGGACTTCTCAAGGAGGCCGATGGGGCTGGTGGGGTGGAGTCTGATGGGAGTGCCGACGCTGGGGACGCTGGGGAGGGGGCGTCGAGGGCTCGAGCCTGGGTGAGGCTCTGGTGGAGTGTGGAGGCAGGCAGGAATCCGGGTTGTGCCCGACTCTGTGGCCTTCAGGAAATAGCAGCTGTCATGCTCCCGCCCCAAGCCTGGCACAACTTGCTTCCTGGCTAGGGTCCGGCTGGGGCAGATTGGAGGAGCCTGGTATTGCCCGGCCTGGACAAGGAACAGGCAGGATGGAGAGGGCCATGTTTATAAGCTGAAGGCACTTGGGGTGCTGTGGGGAGGGGACCTGAGCCCTTATCTCCTTATGCCAAGACTCCAACCTAGTCACCTTTTTGGTCTACTCTCCAATAGAGCATGTTAGGCAGGGCAGGGCTAAGTAAGCTGAGAGCCCAGAGAGGGGTATATACCAGCCCGGGATCGCACAGTGGGCTCCCCAGCGGTCCCTCTACCCTCATGTGGGTGGGGCTTCTGGGAATTGGTGAACATTGGGGGTTTGCTGGGGTTAGGGGAGCTATATTTAGTTAGCCCTGCAGAGCCAGGAGCCCCTGCGAGCAGCTGTTGGGGGGGTACACAGACAGAGGCTTGGATCTGCATTTAGTCTGGACAGAAATATCCTCCCCCCACCCACCCACCCACCCACTGGCTGGGCAGCCAGGCTTCAGGGTTGTCCCCTGAGGGGCAGCTTGCCTGGGCCTGGCGGCCAGCGGGACAGGCAAGATGACCCGATAGGCTTGTCCCAGCTCAGGTTTCGATGAAACAGGAACCGGAGCTGCAGCCTGGGCCGAGGGGGCCAGGGCAGCCAGAGCCTGGGGGGCCAAGACTGCCTCCCGGCCTCCCCCTCACTCTCCTCCCCACGATGCAGCCTCCCCTCTCTGAGGCCTGGGGAAGCTGCAGGTTATTTATCAAGCCAGTCTCCCCGCCGCGCCTGCCCGCGCCTCCCCCCCGCCTCCCCCCGCCTCTTGCGCTGGCGGCCATGAGCCCAGCAGAGCAGGGTGAGCTGGGCGGGCGGCGGGATTAGCTCAGGAGACGTGAGTCACCCCATCCCTAGCAGCCCCACGAGGCCCTGCGGCCTGGCAAGCAGAGCACACGCTCATGCACCCCCCACGTGGCACACCCAGGGCACACACTTAGGACAGACGCAGTCACTCACAGCACACGTAGTTCCACACGACTCAGCACACCCAGCTGACACGCACGGTGCGGGCTCGGTCACATGTGCCTCGCACACACGGCTCCCGTGTGGGCCCTTCCGAAGCACACTCACCGTGACATCCACAGCCCTGCCTCTGGCGCACACATGGTGGCACATACCTAGGCAAATGGAACGATGTGGTCACACACAGGCCTGCCCCCGGGAGGGGGCCACATTTGCCCCTTGGGCCCCACTTGCTGCTCCAGTAAGGTGTTTATGTCTACTCTGTCCTGCCACAGGCTCAGGTGGCTGTCCTCAGGCCACAGCTCACCCCCAGATGATGCCATGGAGGAAGCCAGGAGCACTGACACAGCAGGGCCTGGTGCACGCACACAGGTGCACCTGGTATGGTTAGGGCTCCACTTACCCAAAGGCCCCCTGTTTGGGCCCGCTCAGAAGCTAGTTCTGTAAGGTGGGGGAGAAGGCCCAGGTATCAGGCCTGTAAGTGTTAAGCACCCCTGCCCTCCAGCAGGAGCTCTGACTCAGGCAGAATGGGTGGGGCAGACAGGGGATCAGGGTCAGGGTATCTGGGAGGGGGAAAGTCTGGAGAAGGCATGCCTTGGAAAATCAATTTCCCTATGAGCACCAAGTGGCCGACCCCTCATTCGGGGGTGCAGGGTCTTTAGGAAGTGGAGGTACCATACAAGAGATTGAGGGAGGAATGAGACCCCGATTGAGAAGTCTGTCTGTTCACCCAGCACCTGCTTCTCTCTGTCCCCTTAGTTCCCAAGGCCCTCATTATCCAGGGTCCCCACTTAGAATTTGGCCACAGCCCTGATTCTTAGTCTACAGGCCTGCACAGTGGGTACAGGGCTGGCATGTGTACAGGGAAGGCCTGGGCTGCTGGGTTGTGGGATATGCCCCTCAGGGAGTCTCCAGGCCTTTGCCTCCCAATGGGGCTGGGGCTTGTCTTCCCTGGACTGGGCAGAACTAGGGTACCCATTTTCCGTATGTTGAAAAAGACATCATTTTTCAGATGAGAGATCTGAGTCTGATGGAGTTGACTTCACCATCACAAAGGGCTTGGTCAGTCACTTAACACTCAGACTACAGAGGATTCTGGACTTAGAAGGTAGAGGCAGCCTAGCAGCAGTCAAAGGGCAGGTAGCTAGCTGTAAGGACTTAGACAGCTAAGTCCCAACTCCTGGCCACATGGGTTTCCTCCATAAAGGCCTGGATAGTGGTCAAGAAGGAGAGAGGGACCGAGGCATCCTGAGGAAAACACACCAAAGTGGCCGGTCAGGAAGATGGATGTCCCCCTATGCCATTGGACTCTGGAGTTGGGTAGGCCTGGGCCCCACACCTGGTGTGGTCACGCCCTTCTGTGTAATCATGAGCCAGTCTGCCTACCTCTCTGACCTCACTTTTGTCACCTATAAAATGCGTATGACTCTAATCTCTGTCTCAAAGCTGCAGGGCCCGAAGTAGATGGTAGGTTACGTTCTCACCAGTTCTTAGGATGTCATGCCTGAGGGGTCTCCAGATGACCCTGGTCCCCCATCTGTTCCACCAAAGCTGGCATTTTCCTGGGGGTGGTACCCCCAGGGCTTCTTACTTAGGATGCTTGAACTTAGCCTTCATTAGGGCTGTTCTCAGATATCTGAGAGTGAGGAGGTACAGGAGTGAAGAGGCTGAGATGGTGGAGAAAAGATGGGAGTGGGTTGGGCCTAGGACAGAGGAACAGTTGTTCCATGGTCCTTGGGTAGAAGTTCCTGGAGGCTGCACAACTTGTCGAGACCTCGTCTCTGCCATGAAATAAAAAATAGTCGGGCGTGGTAGCGCGCGGCTGTAGTTCTGGCTACTTGGAAGGCTGAGGTGGAAGGATCGCCGGAGCCCAGCAGGTCGACGCTGGGATGGCAGTGAGTATGCCACTGAACTCCAGTCTGGGTGAGAGCGGAGACTCCAACTCAAAGAAGTTCCCGGAGGTTTCACAATATGGGAGGAAATAGAGCCAACTGTAGTTCCAAGGCTTTCCCTGTTCTCCACCCTCAACACTCACACAGCAAGGCCTCAGAGAGTTAGGCTTGAGCAGGGACTTCCAGGTGGCAAATAGGACCTTTTCAGGTTGGTGAGGGGCTTGGCCCGTGCCTGTGTGGCCAGGCTGTTGGGACTGGGAGATCTAAGAAGTGACATGAGCAGGTGGGGCTGGGGGCCAGGGAGGTGGGAGGAACGTGTCTGGAAGTGTAGGTGGGCTCTTTCTCTGGCCAGAGGAGTAGGTGCTACCCGCCTTGAAACCTTCATACTCCCACCATATGCTCATCTCCCAGTGGGCCTGCAGGTTGGGCCAGGGGGTGCTCTGTGTTTGGGGCTGGGGAAACAGACATGAGGAGCTCAGAGCTCAAAGGCAACCAGTGGCAGAACTGGGACCGTCACCTGGGTTACCCAGCACCCCTGGCCTGAGTTGTCCTTGACATTTGCTCCTGCTAGCAGATGATGCCAGTAAAAATAACACCACAGCTATCGTTTGTTGAGCACCTACTGCATGCTGGCCCTTCATACTGAGAGCTTCGCATATGTTGTCTCCAGGACCCCGCAGAGCTGGGGCATTTCAGACGAGGGCATGGGCTCAGCAAGGTTGAGCAACTTGTCTGAGGTCACCTAGGCTGAAGACTGCAGAGCTGGGAGAGGAGCCCCGACTGCAAAATCCAGGCATGGCCCTAGCCTATATCTCCTAGGGGAGGGCTCCTCCCACCCCCATCACACACACAATGAGCATTTCTCATTGGAATGTTAAGCCAGCCCCATAACTGTCCTAGGGCCCTCTGCCTTCTCAGGGTGCTTCCCAGGTTTGAACCCAAGGGCCTTGGAACTGCTAGCCCATGAAGCCCTGGGGCCTGCGGGCGGCAGGGGATGTCCTGGGGCGCAGATTGATGTCCCTTGCCCCTTAGAGTTTTGGGGTTCTTTCTGCAGATATGTTTTGGGAAACCATTGCTAGGCTTATGAGAGCCACCTAGGGGCCTGGTCAGGGTCACACACCTCCCCACCCCCCTCCCTGGGCGCAGTGCAGGGAGTCATGGAGAAAGTGCCCTTGAGCTGGTACTTCCTGTTTGGTACACAAGGACAGTCACAGTGACCCCCCCATCCCCCGGTCATTGTGCCACTTAACCAAAGAGCACCAGGCACCGCGTGGTGCTGGGTCAGGACTTACTAAAGGTCACCAAGCCGGGCTGAGTTTGCTGGCTTGCTGGCAGTTGGTCCCAGCCTCAGGTCACTTCCCCTTTTCTAGTCTCAGTTTCTTTGTCTGTGAAATGACTGTGCAAGAGTCTCCCCTGCATTCTCTGAGGCAGGGGTGGGTGCATTCACCACAGACAGACAGACACACTCAGAACCCTGCAGCGGGTGTGCCCAGGTCCTCCAGGCCCAAGGCTCCTGCAGGGTGGACTCCAGAGTTGACCCAACCTGGATTTCAGCCTCACATCCACTGTACACATCTTGGGTGACCTCAGCCACTCACTGCTCCACTCAGCCCTGAGTCTTGTCCTCACCTGTGAAATGGGAGAAGCACAGTGCCCACCTCTTTGGGCTTCTGTGGGCATAAAACAGGATGGACAGAGCACTCGCACAGACTCGGCGGTGGTGCAGTGGAACCCCCTCCCCCCAGGCTGTCCTCCTGGTCGCTGTCCCCTCAGCCTCGGTCTTGAGGATTCTGGGAAGGAGACAGTGCCAGTCTGCTGGCTCAGCCAGCTTGGCCACTGACCTTCAGCGCACCCAGGCTGTCAAGGCCGCCTGACTGCCTGCCGGGCGGGCAGGGGGAGCGCCAGCCAGCTCCGCGCCTGACGCTGCCCGCTCCTGCTCCCGCTCTCCTCTCCTCTCTGCGCCTGTGTGTGAGCTAATTAATCTCAGCCCCTTTGGGAAATTAGAACGCCGCAGCCGCGGCCTCCTCAGCCTCGTCGCGCCTGTGCTGCTACTGGGCCATGCCAAGACCCACTGTGGGTTAGGGGCACCGGAGTGGGGGATGGGGGCAGCAGGACGAGCCGGGCAGGCCATGGACCCTCCTGGGCTGGGGCTCTGGTCTCTCAACCCCCTTTCTCCCAGATGGCGTCCATAGGACTCCAGGCAAACGCCCTGCTGTGGTGAAACCTAAGCCCCTGTGGCCTCTCTGACCCGGTCCCAGGGCTGATAGGGTCACCCCTCACCCCACATTCCATCTCACTGCAGGGTCCTCTTGCCTGCCCAGCTCAGGCTGATGGAGACAGATGTAATTATGGAATTTTGCTTGGGAAATTAATTTGAAAAAGTTAATTAATTGGCAGTTCCGGAGGTGGCGGGCTCCACGCCCGGCCGCTCCTGCTGACGTCAGTGCTGACCCACTGGAGACGTGCAGCCTCCTGGGCAGGCCGGGGAGAGGGACCCCAGTGACCTGGCTGGGTAGCCTGGGACAGGTAGATGGACAGCGAGGAGCAGAGGGCAGACCAGTGTCCTGGCCCAGAGTGGGCATCGGGAAAGGGTTTGTCGACTAGACCCGCTGCGGATGCACTCAGTGTCCTAAGAATTCTGCCATTTGTTTGTATGTTCGACGAGCCATTGTCAAGCCACTGCTGACACTGACACCCAGTGTCTCAAGTGCCCCCAGCCAACATAGACCACTGAGTATGTCGTCCAGTTCTTCCAAACCCCTTTTCTCAAGGAAAGCCTCTAAACCTGTTCTCGAAGGCATTTCCGAAGAGCTCAAGGCACATAATTGGGCCGTCATGCAGATGAAGCAGCTGAGGCTCAGAGGGTATAGCTTGCCCAGGTGGGTCAGCTGTGTCCCTCAGCAGGTGGAGCAGAGGTGGAAAAAGCTGTCTTCCAAAGGATGAGTGCTCCAGCGGTTAGAGTCCCACAGGCAGCCCCCAGTGTGGGTGCTAGGGACCTTAAAGCTGACTCTGTTCCCCAAGGAGGAAGCCGGAGAACACAGCCAACCCCCTCACCCTGTCACTCCCAGCCCCGTTTTGCCTCTTTACCTCCCACTGCCTGACGCTTGTGGTGGCCTGTGTGCACGCGGGGACTTCCCCCCTCCCCTATCCAGTTCTCAGGAAGACTCAGCTGGGATGAGGCAAGAGGCCCCATGGTTCCAGGGTACACAGAGAGGAGCCTCAGCCAGACCAAGTCTTAGTTTCTGGAGGCGCACAGGCTTTGGTGGAGTCTTCGTCCAGACAGAAGGCTCGGCTGGGACAAGAGGGGGCCAGTGAGGTGAGGACCATGGGCTCTCCTGAGCTGTGTGGTCTCATTTTCCACATCTGGGAAATGGAGGTGATCACATGTGCCATTCGGAGGGCTGTGGTGCAGGGATGCATAGTGGCTTGAAGTGTCTGGGAGCTGACTGGGACTGTGCTGTCGCAGGGAACAGAGAGTCTGAAGGAGAGGAGGTGATGTTTGTGAGACATCCATGGGCACACAGCTAGCAGCCCAGAGCCCTGGAGCCTGGTCAGAGTGGGTCAGTCCATCCCACATCTACCCCTGAGTTTGTTTAGTGCATTCCCTCACCTCCAAGAATTCCAGGGGCCAGGTAGGCCTGCAGTTAATTTTGTAGGCCTCACCTCCTGTTGTTCAGAATAAAAGTGATTGCCATGGACACCTTGCATCCCACCCATCACTCCCCAGTCCTGAATTTAAGTGGACCACACCTACTCCCTGAGCACCCCATGCCGACCAGGTATAGGGTCAGAGGGGAGCTGCTTCCTCTACCCACCTCACCTCCTCCAAGAAGCCCTCCCTGGTGCTGCTCTCCAGAACGTCAGCCATTGGCTAAGTGCTGAGGGTTCTCTGTGCAGACTGCTAAACCCTTCTGTGTGTGTCCCTAGACTGGGAGCTCCTTGACCTGGGGCCTGTGGCATCTCCTGTTTCCTTGGGCCCTAGCATGGGGTTAGTACTCATGGTGGGGGGGCATGGACTCTTGGGTTCCTATTTTACAGATGTGTCAGTTAAAGCCCTGTGAGGACATTGCTCAGCCAAGGTCACACGGCCTGTTGAAGGAGCAGAGACAGACTGGCTCAGGTGGCTGCGGGGGCAACTTGGTGCCTTCTAGGGCCTTCCTTTGAGGCCTTATGACCGTTTCCAGACTTCCTTGGGTCCTGCAGCTCCTGACCCACCTGGCAGACAGTATTCCTGGTGTCCAGCCTTTAGCCCTGTGCTCCTGAGAGCTGGGGAAATGATGGGGTTGGGCATCAGGCAACGGGTTAGTGATCAGGCCTCTGAGCCTCAGTTTCCTCATCTGTAAAGGGATCTCATCACAGAGTGCTGGTGGGGGGTGGGGTAAAAGAGATGGTGCATGTTGTTCTCACCATCGTTGTTATTACTACTGACACTTATTTTGTGATCATCGCATTATTATTCAAGCTTCCAGGGCCCCAGCAGCTGTGGTGGCTGCGGGCCTGGGCGCAGAACTCTGGTCTGCAGAAAAGAAGTTGCCGTTCCTAATTAGTTAGCGCCCCAAGGAGAGGGCCTGGGTTTTAATTTTTGCTGCGGGGTCCCACCTGCCCAAGGCTTCCCAGCCCCTCTCATCCGCCGGGCCCCCTCCCGAGCCCCAGGTAGCGCCCCGCCCCGCAAAAGCCTCCCCAAATTTCCCCTGCCACTCCCTCCACCTCCCAGACCTCCGGGGCCATGAATCATTTATGAGGCAAAAATGAAACCAATTAAGGACAAACTTTGAAAGCCTCTAATTGCTGCGCCTGGTGGCACCGCGGAACGAGGGGAGGCAGGCCGGCTCGGCGCGGAGTCTCCGGCCTTCCCAGGCCACCGCCCGCCTCCTGCCGCCCCCACCGCGGACGTGCCTGCGCGGCCCTGGCGCGTCTGCCGCCCGGCGCCCGCCCGGGTCCCCGGCCGCCTCATTAGGCCGGCTCCCTCCCCGCCCGCCGCTCCAGGCCCGAGGTGATGGCGGCGGTTCCTGCCGGGCTGGGGCCTGTGCCCCAGAGCTGGCCGCGCTTCTCGGGCGGGAGCCAGCGCTGCGCGCCCGGCCTAACCCAGACGCGCTCGGGACGCGCTGTCCCCAGCCGGGAGCTTGGGGCTCCACCACCCCCACAGCGTGGGTGCGGGTCTGGGGGGGCCGTGGGGAGGACATGGGGGAATGGGGCGTCAAGCTTCTGAGGTGTTTGTTGCTCTGGTATGCGGATCCAGCTCCTCTTAGCTTTGCCACAAGCACAGGACCTTATGCAGATTCCTTAGCCTCAGTTTCCCCATTTGTAAACTATCAGGACCTAGATTCGGGATTTGAGGAGCCGGGCTTTATAGCACACCCCCCCCTCCTCTCTTGAGGGCTGCTGGAGGGGAGGTCAGAGTCCAGACCGCACTGCCTGAGCCCTGGGTGCCTGTGACAGCCTGTTGGCGGTACCGAGGGCCAGGCAGGCCCCGGGCACTCAGGCACGTTGTTTGCTGAGACCAAATTTCCGTGCTTGTGTTTTTCCATAATTATATTAGCAGGTGGGATTTTTCCTCGGGGAAGCAGTGGGAGGGGGAGCGCCACGGCCATGTCCCCGCCCGCTCTGAGCGTGAGCTCACACTCAGCTCTGCCCGCCTGCCGTAATGATTTTTTAATTATGCAGCCAGTGCTCGGAATTGCTAATCCACCTCCAGCCCAGCATCCATTCCTGCAACTCACACCCCGGCCCCCAGCTCATGTCCCCAGAGTGGTGGTACCCAGCCCCACACCCATCACTGACTGCCTGGGATGACCGCCACAGTGGGGGAGAGAACAGGCCAGGAAGGGGCTGCAGGGGCACCTCTCCATCTGCAAGGGACGGGACTTGTGGCTCTTTTTGTCATGTCCCCCACCCCAGCCTAGCCTGCACCCTCCCGGACAGCTGTGGCTCTTGACTGGGTGGTGGATGATCCATGCCCACCCCTGAATGATGTGGCCATACTCATTTCAGAGACATCTGCCTGTCTCCCCATCCACGTGTGACCCCAAGGACACAGGCACACAAGTACAATCTTTGTCTCTGTCGCACCCACCTCACACTTTGCTTCCCTTCACACATACTCGGCCTCACAGCTAAGCAACACAAGCACAATGGCACGCTCTGTGTGTTTCTCTCACACACAGACATACCTGAGGGCTGGGCACCCTCAGGAGACCCTGTTGCCCGCCCCCTCTCCCCCGTGTGCCCTGCAGTAGCCCTACCCCCACTCCCTTGCCTCCAACCACCCCACCCCAGCCCCACTCCCCCTACTAGGAGGTGCTCTGAGGTCTTCTGACTCCTGCCTGCTGGGGTGGCTGCCTGCGGCTGGGGCCAGCCTGAGCCTCCATCGACCCTGGCCTGGGGGAGGTGCTGGGGGGTTTCTGCAGCACTGTGGCGGCAGCTCCTCTCCAGGCGCCCAGCTGTGGCATCTGTCAAGGTCAGATAGCGACTCCGGAACCAGCCGGCTCGGCCCCATGGCCCCTCTCGCCTCATTATTTTTGTGTTCCGGGGCTGCGGCGACACCTCCCTCCCTCCCCCTCAGCCTCCCGCCTCTTGCCTGCCTCCCCCACGCCTCTGCAGGGAGGGCCTGCGGTCTGGGGGCTTTTGTTTTCCAGTTTTTTCCACGCTCAGGCCAGGCAGGCGGGTAGACACTGGCCAGAGCTGTTGGACCTTGAACAGCAG
>CAUYQG010276815.1:0-30243 GCA_963574415.1 Tarsius wallacei | reverse complement strand
GAAGGCTGAGGCGGAAGGATCGCCGGAGCCCAGCAGGTCGAGGCTGCAGTGGCCGGGAGCGGCCACTGCACTCCAGTCTGGGCGACAGAGTGAGATGCCAACTCAAAAAAAAGAAAAGAAATTGAAACAGAACCTCACTTTGTTTGATTAATGAATGATTTGAAAATGCTAGTTCTTCAATTTGAGCAGTATGACTGCTGTACTAACTTTTGAGTGTCTTAGTGCTAAATAGTAGAAAGCATTTATGGTTAGAAGACCTTAATTGTATGAGTTTTAGTACATTACTTAAAAATTTTATGTATGTAATAATTATGCTTTCTAATTATATGAATTTGAGTAAGTTATTCAACTTTCCTTATGTTCTTTTTTTCTCCTATAAAGTAAGAAAAAATAAGTATACTTCTCCCCTCACCAATGATTTGAGAACTAAATGAGGTCACCTGCACAAAAGTTCTTTGTCATCTGTAATGCAGTCTGGCAAACAAATTAATATGGGTAATTAATATTTCTTCCAGGTAAAATGGTGTGGAAAACAGAGACAGAAAAAAATTTTACCAAAGATTGATCATAACCTTTTCAAATGCAGTATCTATGCTGGTGCTCCCAAAATGTTAGATAAAAGAAACAGGCATCCTGTCTTTTTTCTGTTATTACTTGTTAACATGATTTTTTAAAAGTATTTTACATAGTACACACTATTTAATGCTCTTTCTATGTGGAATCCACTATGCTTAAGGAGAACTGAGAATTTATGAGGTTTTTTCCTTTCTTCAATTACCCTAATTCTAGTGTGTAACACATTATACACCACCAGGGGACAGTATTTATTTTAAAAATTCCTCTGTCATAGTTTACTCAGGTAGCACAATTTACTGAAGTAGTGAAGAATATCTTTTAATGATATGTCAAAGTTAAAACAATTTAGCATCCATGTCAACTATAACTCAGAACTATTGAAAAAAAATTATAGTACTACATTTCTGGAAACACTTGAATAATTCCTGAAACAAGAAGTTCATGGGTTAACACAGCTGTAGAAATGGAGTGTCTGCCAAGCAGAACAGAAAAAAACAAACACGTAGTTCTCACCCCAGCATGAAGCTGTCTTCATGCTAGAAGCTGGTTAGGGAGCATGTTGCTGTTGCAGCAGCAGCAATTAGTAGATGCAAAAGAACAAAATCAAGTGTTATTTCACCATGCTAATAGAGTCCATTTGGGAAATAATTGGTAAATGAATAGCTGTTTCACCCAAAACAGGCAGCAGGAGTTCTTCCAATGATCTCCCCACCCCATGCTTAAAACGCTGACTTACAGGATCTTCAGTTTAATTCATACAAGTACTAGAGATAAAGAGCCCAGTGCTTCTTTTTATGGTGTTTCTAATGGCATTTTATTAACAGGTCAAATCATAGGCCAACGGGAATAACCTCTCTAACCGACTGAAAAAAGTAGACTACATAACCCTCCAGCATGAGCTGAAACTACTAATAGCTGAAGTGATTCTAAATATAGGTCAAATGGCAGAGCAGACGGGCCTCCTCAGGGCGACACGGTGTCATTAACATCTCTTAAGTTCTTCCCATGCCAGGCTATCCTCAGCATCGTTTAGCTCATTTTTTCTTCTCGCCAAGACTGTGAGATGGATAGTGGTACTGGGTCCTGGGGCACAAGTTAAACAAAGTAGCAAGTGTTAGGCTGGAGCCAAAATTAAACCCAGAAGGTCTAACCTCAGTTCCCGTGCACTTAACTGTGCACGCTGCTTTTCACAAGGCAGAGTTCTGGACTTGTATCTGGCCTGCCTGCATTCCAATCCACTGATCCTCCACCTGAGTCTGGGAAAATGGTATTATTTTAGGGTCTCAGGGTCCCCTAGACCCCTGCTTCACCAACCACCCACCACCACCACCTTCATAAATAAAGGAACTGGATTAGGTAATGTACAAGACATTTCTTTGACTCAGTAATTCATGACGATATTATGAAAGCAGCTATTAAGTTGATGCAAACTGTTGGGGTTTGTATTTTTTGATATGTGTCTTCTATAATCACCAATGTCAGCAAAGAAAACTTGATTTTTAATATTTCAATCAAAAGTCTACACTAAATCACCAGCTTAAATGAATGTACAGTTATCTCTTAGATGAAAACAAGAGGTTTATACCAAACCTTTTGGTGTAGAGGACTATATGTGAGCACTGTATGAAGGGGACCCCAAAAAATGAAATTTATTTATTAAAAAACCTTTGTATTTATTCTTACATGTTTAAATGTCAGTCACCTTCAAAGTACTCTCCATTTGGTGCAATACACCTATCAAGATGCTTTTTCCACTGTGAAAACAGTTTTTGAACTTGTCAATTTTGATGCCTTTTAGGGCTTCTGCTTTTTTGGTTTCACCTCTTCCACAATAGCAAAACATTTCCCTTTGAGGGCTTTTTTCATCTGGGGAAACAATAGTCGCTTGGGGTGAGATTGGGTGAATAGGGATGGTGGGGCACAGGGGTCATGTCGTTTTTGGTCAAAAATGGCTGAACACTCAGTGTGGTGTGGGCAGATGCGCTCGCAAATCACCCATCATGAAATGGGCAAATGAGTTGAAAGACGCTCCCAAAAAAATTCACTGAAGTGGAACACAGCCTCTCACAACAAGGCTAGCTGGTACACTGATGCTGATCGGTTCCTAGAACACTTACCTAGCAGTGGAATCCTGTACTACAAGGGGCCTGCACCGTAAAATATAGTTCCAGTTTTGGGGGGTCCCCCTCTGTATGTCTATAATTAAATGAGGGGTTAAGGTGGTACTGCCATCGAAAACATAAAAAGGGAATCAAATATGGAAGTTCTGGGTAGTAAACATGAACTTCACCTTCTGTAATTTACAACACTGGCTTTAGCTGACTCCAGTCCTTCCACTGGAACTTAAATATCACAATAGCTTTGAAGAGTTTAATAACATAACAGAAATTTCATGTTGCTTTAAAGACATTCTGCAATTACCAACCTCTTTATTAAAATTTCCGGAAATTTAACACAAGACAGTGAGATATTGTTGGGTAATCTTACAATTGTTTCAAGAGGTCTTCAGATATTCTAGTAGAATATCAATTCAATATTACATTGTACGTTTCACACTCATCATATTAAAATTATTTCTTAAAAGTATAATTTCAAATGAGGTATGTCTACAAATTGAAGGAAATACTTCCTTTTTTTAACGTATATTTCACAATTGAGTGTCTTAAGCCCTTTGAGATTTGTATATATGAAGTCAATTTATTTCTGCCATATTCCTGTTCTGGTCTGAGATGTTCCCAGAGTCTTATCTGAAGAAAAAAAAGAAAAAACTTTCTTTTCAAACAATAAGCATTTAGAGTTCAACTAAGTATCAAAACTGTTCAGCTTTTAAAGTTAAAATAAATGCTAATGGTTAAAAAAAAGATTCAGGGAGTAGTGTTTTAATGAAATTTTTAAATTTTCAACATTTACTGCTCTGTTTATAAAGTAATAATATTATCCCAGCAGATGTTATTGTTTCCGAATCATGAATTTACTTTGGTCTTTCTCCCATAATGTAACTGCTATTGAGAAAACAATGAATAGTAGGAACAAGCTTCATTAGAGATGAATACCATTCCTTATCTATCTTCCTAATAATTAACTTCTTGTTGTCTGGTGCATATACAAATCACATGCCAGTGCCCTAAACATTGGTCCTTCATGATAATTATAAGGGCTGAAGATATTCTTTCAGAGGCTGAATAATAGCAATAGATTTTTTTTTTCATTTGGCATACGTTGTATTTTCCTAGCTGGAAATGAAGAAACAGATATGTTATCTATAACATAAAAGCAAAACAAAAACCTCATTTTATTTTATTACTGCTATAATCTTCTGACAATCCTACAAATGTCAGGAAATAGTCAACATAATTTTAATTATCTTAAAGATATGCATACGTATTGGTGTCGCTATCCTTTAAGAGTAATATGGAACTAAACAGACAAAAATTCACAGAATTCTCTGAAATCCACTCTATCTACTCATTCTCAAGAGGCACATTAGGTCAAACCATTACACTTTTTCCAGAGTCATAAACTAAACTAGAAAACAGCTTCCCAGAGAGTAAGAACATAATGAGCAAACTAGCTGTATTTATGCCAAAGTTAATTGAAAAAGTTGTTTCTTAACTTGGTTTGAGCTACTTTTAACCAAACAAATAAAAAGCAAAAGAGTATCTAGGCAAGAGTAGTCAACTTTAATAAACTTCAAGCCATTTTGAATTTTACTGCCTTTTTTCTCATTTTGTAGATTACGCTATATTTTTTTCTTAAATTGTCATATTTGAAAGAAGAAAAGGAAACTAGCAATTATTATGTTCCAGAAAAGTGCCAAAAACTGTGAATTATCTCATTTAACACACCTAACTTCCCTGCAAGGAATATTTTACTTTCCAGTGATTTTTGATGAGGGACATCACATTTGGAAATAATGGTGCTATGCTATTTATTGATGTGACTAAAAAGACTAACCTGGGAGCAACAATCTTTCCATAGCATATTTCTAAACTCTTTATGTGGAAAATAAAATGCCTGAAACAAGTGACTAATTCAGACTTTGAACACCATAGGATTAGCTGACAAGAATTTACCGTTTGGCAAATGTGTACTGGGTCCCCACAGAGGTCCTGATTGGGAACTGGGACTAAAGGTAACATAGGATCCTTGCCCTTAAGGGACTTGTAAGTTAGGATGTGTACAGAAAATTACTTAAGAACTAAGCACTTACTTAAGTTTTCATGAACATCTGGCCTCAGATGTGTTCTCTTTTTAACCCAAATTTCTCCCAAGTGCCTGCTAACTGCATATAACTGGAACAAATCTCAGCCTTACTCCTGCTCTCAGACGACATTTTCTTCCTGATTTCTTACATATCACTATAAACTGGCTTTCCTTTGAGCGTTGTGCTGTTCCTTGGTGATTGCAGGGTCTCTTGGACCTTTTCCCAGTCACTGGATGACAGGATCCAGTTATATGAAATCAAGACTTTCTGAACTAACTGCAAAAATGCTGGATGTTGCTGCTGGTATTATATACATTTTATAGAATATATGCAATAGTGGCTCCATGGTATAAGTTGAGTAATACCACAATAGGTTCTTTCTAGAGTTTCTTTGTTTTCTTTATAGAGACAAGATTTCAGTTGTGTCACCTAGGCCGGAGAGCAGTGGCACAATCATGACCGACTACAGCCTCAACTTCCTGGTTCAAACAATCCTCCCACATAGCTAGGACTATAAGCACGTACCACCACACCCAGTTAAATTTTTTTTAAATTTTTTTGTAGAGACAGGCTCTCTCTATGTTGCCCAGGCTGGTCTTGAATTCCTGGCCTCAAGCAATCCTCCTGACTCAGCCTCCCAAGGTCCCTTATTTGTTTTTAATAATGCCTGCAATCGCAATTATAATCATGCTTTTCATTAGGTCTAGAGCAGAGGTGACAAGTACATGGATGGTGTGTATCTACTTTTTCTCCCTGTGCCACGGCAGACGTCAGGTATCAGTTACAGCACTCTCTACAGGCAAGAGAGGACTCCACCTTAGAGTGCATCCCAATGCAGCATTGCGTCATCCATTGAAAGAGGCTCCTGCAGGTCCCTATGTAGAGGTTGCCGCCACTCACCATCCCTGGCTGAAAAAGCCATCTTAAAATGCAAATCCTCAAATCCAAAAGGGAATTTCCATAAAAGATTCCAAATAAGGGAAGTATTGCCAGTTAGAGAAAGAGGGCACTTCCCCAGCTCACTCCAGACACACATTCTAAGCAGAAATCTGAAACACATTCTCTGGCCAGATCTAGTCATCCTCAGACAACTGGAACTCCAATCTGGTTTAAACACTTCTAGTTCAGGAGCTTGATGTGAGGCTTGGTCCTAGGGAAGCATTGAGGGGCAAAGGTCAACCTTTTTTCCAATTTTAGAGAGAGAAAGGGAGTCAACACTGGGAGTGGCAGATCCCACATAGGGAAGGCAATGAAAGAGATCTCACTTGCCTTACCGATTAAGAAATTATTCTGTTACTTTCTCTGTCTATAAATAGCCCAATCTCAATCTACCCCACTCTCTAGGCAAGAAAACATTTAATCCATCTAAATAAAAATGTGAAATTTTCTCACTTCTTTCTTGGAACTAAGATTTTCACTAGAAAGCCATACAATCTCAGCAAAGCCACCTGTAATTCCCTATTCACTAATGGTCATCTCTAAGTAAGGATAAACAAAACTAGCATATGAAAACCAAAAGTATTGCCTTTCTTATCACATTCCCTTACTTCTCCTTCTCACTCTCTGCTCCAGCAACATTAATCTCCTTGCTGTCCTTTAAACAATAGACACGTTCCTGCTGTGGGGTCTTTGCACTGGTTGGTCCTTCTTCGGCAACTCTTCCTCTATTCATCCACATGGCCCATTGCCTCACCTCCTTCATGTCTTTGTTCAAATATCACCTTCTCAAAAAAGCCCTCCTTTGAGACTATTTAAAATTATAATCTATTTCCCACTTCCTCCCCACCTAGTACCTGCAAATCCTCCCTACCCTGCTTTATTTTTTATGGCATTTATCATATTTTATTAAACTATAATATTTAAATATTTACTATTTTGCAGGAAAGAGTTGACATAGAAGACCTGATGTTGCTCTTTAGAAGGACCTGCTTGGTAGGGGCTTGGCAGGGGATAGAAACTTGAACTTTAAGATGTTCTCTATTTTACTAACTGAAAAGGTTGTTATGTATGCCTGAAGCACTGAGCTCTGCTTGCATAGGCTATTTGTGAAAACAATGTGATTTATGGTGAGCACCTGCTTTCCTTCTGGGAGTCTGAAATCTCAGTAACTGGCTGGTTGCACAGGCAAAGAATGCCTGCATAATGAGTCCCTAATAAAAACTCTGGGCTCTGAGTCTCAAGTGGGATTCCCTGGGAAGATACAAGGCCACTGAGCATGTGCTGCTAGATGTCATTGCTACAGGAAGAAGGAAGTACTGCGTGACACCTTGTAACTCCCACCTATCCTGTCCCTTTACCTGGCAAACCCTGGGAGAGAAAATGTTGGGAGGCTATGTCTGGACTGCTACAGATTCTGCCTGTTGTTTTTTCTCCTTGCAGATCCTGATGTATATTCATAGCTGTGAGTACAACTACCTCTGTGTCCTATGAGTCCTTCCAGCAAGTCATCAAACTTACTGAGTGATCATGGAACCCTCAAAAAAATGATACTCATTGCTTATCATGTTTTCTCCCAGTTAGAATGTAAGCTCCTCAGGGCAGTGATTTTAAAATTCCTTTAGTTTATTGATACATCATATATCAATTTTTAAAAATCAATATAAAATCCCTTTAGCTCATTGGTATATCCCTAGTGCCTAGAGCAATACTGGACAAATAGACATTCAGTAAACATTTGTTGAATGAATAACTGAGGAATAAAGCAAATATTCGCCTGTGAAGCAGATTTATTTTTACAAAATAAATAATTAAAATATTAATTTATATTCACAAAGATTTTTAAGAAGAAGTTTCATCTATAAGAGGAGAACATTATGCTATCTACACTCATAAATGGACCCTGAACATTTATCATAATATTACATGCAGGGGATTGGCAGTAGCAGGTCACTGCCAAGGGAGTGAGAGAGGAGGGGAGCATATAACAATAAGGGTACCTGATCCCAAATCAGGCAAATTAAGGACCAATGGGAGGCCCAAACTTCACCTGTATGATGACCACCTATGTATCTAACCCTGAATGGTACCCCACATCTTTAAAATTGAAAAAGAAAAACTGCTTTTAAGTGAAAGGCAAAAGTTAAATTGCAAATATTATGGTGACAGCAAACAGCAGATTGCATACTGCAGAAATACCACAAACATTAATGAAATCAACTGGAGAAATTTTCCTCAAACTCAGAAGAATAAAAAGATAAACAGTAAATAATTTAAAAATTTAGATTTTGACAATCAAAATTATAAACATCTGAGAAGGAAAAGTCCAGTTACCTACACTATACATAGTAGGTTCACAATCAGTAAATGTTGAATGAATTGAATGAAATAGGAAAAAATTAGATTGATACTTATATGTCCTCTTCAAATACAAAAGCAATTGAAATGTTTTAGAGGAAAAGATAATGAAACAATAATTCAGTAAACAAACACGAGATTACCTGTGAGGTCAATAAAATGATTTCCAGATATTTGGTAATATAGAAAGTATAATAATTATGAACTCTTCCCAAAATATTTACTCAAAGAAATAACCCTGCTGACTAAAAATTAATCAAATGACAATTCAAGTCACAGACTAACCAGCACCAAGATAAAAATCATAAAAAAATAATAAAAGTCTTTCTATCAAAGTAGGGAGCAAGATGGATTTGACTATTACAACTTAATTTGGTTTTGGCCAGACTTTCCATGTCTTGTTCCATTTAGGGAACAAAATGAAACCTATTTCCCATATGACTAAATAGTTAGAAGTTACAAATTAAGCTAAAAAGGTATGAACTGAAATATGTTCTGTCCTATAGCTTGACAAATATACCTCTCTAAGTGAGTGAGGTCACTGACTTAGGGATTCTCCCAACACAATGTTATATAGTTCATCTGTTGAAAGTGACTCACAGGTTCATCCATAGTCTAGAACCTATTTTGTGAACTCCCTGACTCCTTACTCCTAGCCCTGTTGATCAATATTAGTCCCAGTCATCACCAGACACAGATGCAGACCCACATGACTGTGAATGGTAGTCTCCAAAGGAGCCACCATCAACTTCTCCCCTTCCTGGATATGTTGTTTTGCCCCTTTCATCTATAGGTAGAATTTCATCAATAGGTAGAATTCCTTTTGACACTGGGATAGACTTGTGACTTTATTTGACAGATAGAGGCAGTGAAAGTGATGCTGTACAGCCCTTATCCCAGGCTTTAAGAAACTTGTGAATTCCACTTTTGCACTCTTAGGAGCATGTTGCCGTGCTATAAGGAAGTCTAAGCTATCTAGCTAAAGAGAAAGGTCATGTGGAGAAGACCTGAGGCATCTGTCTTAGTCAGTTCAGGCTTCTATGACAAAGTACTATAAACTTGATGACTTATAAATAGCAAAAAATTATTTCTTACAGTTCCAGGAGGCTGGAAGTCTAAGATTAGTGTACCAGTATGCTCAAGTTCTGGTGAGAGTTTTCTTCTAAGTTGCAGACTTACATGGTGAAAAGAGGGTGAGAGATACCTGTAGGGTCTCTTTTATAAGGGCACTGACACTTTTCATAAAGGTTCCATCTAATTACCTTCAGAAGACCCAAATCCTAATGCCATCACATTGAGGATCAGAAGTTCAATTTATGAATTTTGGGGGCACACAGGCATTCAATCTATTACAGCATCCCAGCAACAATGAGCACCAAGGCTCCAAAAATGTGTGAGAGGCCTTCTCAAACTTTCTAACCCATGCGAGAAGAGCTCCTACTTGAATATAACTGCATGAGCAACCTCAGCCTACACTACATGGAGCAGAAGAACTGCCCAATTGAGCCCTGTCAACCTAAAGAATTGTGAGAAATAATATGTTGCTCTTGGTTTAAGACCACTAAGCTTTATGGTAACTTTTTTCACAGCAGTAGGGCACTAAAACAAAGGAAAAAATATATTATATGAGGATGACAATAGTATTCTTTTGTTCTTCCCTATTGGCCTTGATAAAAGTATACTAGGAGGCACACTTCATCAATTAGGGTACCTGATCTCAAACCAGGTGAAGTGGGGACCAAAGCGAGGCCCAAACTTTACCCTCCTTGATAATTCCTACGGAGCAAAATGCTAGGGCATCTGAAATTGTGAAGTATTTATTCTTTTCACCTGATCTTTCTTCCCTAGGGTAAGTGCCGAAGTTGTCCTAAATCTTTTATGAGACTTTTCAAAAGACTGAAGCCTCTTCAGTTCTAATGATTATTTATTCAATACATTGACAGACCCAGTGTTCTTACATAAGTAATTCACTAACAAACTTTACCTGTGCAATGACCATTTGTATACCTAACCCTAAATTGTACCCCATACATCTTTAAAATAAAAAAAAACTTAAGTATGCTAAAGGTCATCTATAAGAATATACAATGATAATAGCCAATAATTTTTGAGAATTAAAATATTAGGGCATACTTACCCTACCAAACATAGGAACACTTTAAACATTTAGTAGTTTAAAAAGGAATAAAAACCACCATCTACTGAATGCTTAAAACATCTTAGACAGTGTTCAAAGTATTGCCACAACAAATAAATAAGGCTATTCTTCATGCCTTCAGATGAAAATTAAAAGCAATTTTCTGTGTTTTGTATTTGAACATCAACACTAACCCAGAATAAAAGAAAAGATACTCAGTAAAGCTACAAATGTATTAAGTTAGGCCAGGTCAGACTGTGAGATGTGAGAGTTTGTTAATGAATTATAAATCATTAATTCATTATAATTGTTAATGAATTATAATCTCTCGGTGGAGCATATAAACTTTACTTCCACAGTTGAGAAGGAAACCCATTCCTTGCAGCAAAGAGCAGATCACCTACATTCATAAATTAAAGCTGAAAAAATACTTTGAGATCAAAGATAAATGCATTTATTCACAGAGGAAGAAACTGAGACCCAGTAGGTCATGTAATTTGCTCAGGGTCGTATATTGGTGCCAGTGCTGTTCCCCAAGACCTCAAATCCCACCCTATCCCAGAGTAATACTTCTTCTACCCAAAATCTGCTTACAAATCAGCCTCCAGCCCCTGTAACTTCACTTTTATGAACTGACAGCAACTCAAAGAAGGAAGAGAGCAAAGACAGAGTCTGGTTCACAACTATGTCCCAAGCACCACAGAGCAATGATCAAGGGAAGGAAGTGAAATGGTTATTAGCCAATAGTTACCTTCAACTTGCCAGTCATCAGTTAACACACAAGTATTAGTTTCTATCTTTGCTAATAAATTATAAGACGAGGTAATCTTATTCTTTGAAATTAAAGGTTTATTTTTTCCAGTATAATTATTTTTTCTTTCCATAATTAATATAGTCATAAAATAGAAATAATTTCTGCTTTTCATTTGTCACCAAGAGAGTAAAATATATACTTATAATTAATGATTAAAATGCTCCAAGATGGGCAGCATGCAGTTGGCCTGAAGTGCTATTTCATCTGCAGGAAAGTGACTCCTAGTTCATGAAGCCACATTAAAACCATATGTTTCTTTACTTAAAGACACCTGTTCACAAAAGGCAATGCCAGCATAAAATTAAAATTCAAAAGAGATCAGAATGTGTCACTAACAAAAGGGTGTTTCAAGGTCATGGGTTTTTACAATGTCCCAGACAAAGAAAATTACCCCTGAAGACTTCAGACTGGTCAAAATATGCACCACATCATATTTTCGTCTCTAAATATATATGTTGCTCATGCTTTTAGAATTGTTCTGTCCTCAGTGTCACAGTGTCATGTAAGTGTAGAGTATCAGACATTTTCTAACCCTCCTTTGAATTCTCATCAGAGAGCATCTATCAGTGTTTCTCATCAGTGGCACTTGCATAATTCAGCTGGAAATATGCTTCATAATTCAGAACTGTCTCACCAACTGCTGTCCACTAGATGTCTACAGCATCCCCAGTCATAGAGGTAACTAAACACATTCTCATTTCTCAACTCAGAAATCTGCCAGGCTATACTGAGTACCCCTCTCAGCATGCCATGACCTGGACACTCTCTCAAGGCAGTAAATTAGGGCCATTGTAGGGCTCACATCATTTGTTTCCTGTTTCTCAGGAATGACTGTCCTTTACCATCTGATGTCTTGAAAATCGTTGTTTCATATATTTTTTCCAGTTTTTTGTTTATTTCAGGCAGAGTCATAAATCAGGTCTCCATTACTTTACCTTGGCTGGAAGCAAAAGTCAGTCATCAATTATTTTTTGAACTTAAGATAAATAAGATTCTGACTTGAAAGTAAAAACATTATATAGGTTTTGATTGGGGAAAAGGAAGAAAAAAGACCTGAGGCTCAGGGTATGTGAGGGGGAGAGGGCCTTGAAGGTAAAAACAAAGACCAGGAAGCGGCTGATGAGACAGTCCTGAATGAGGAAGATCAAGAAGGCATTGGGCAAAAACATGCTCTACGACACAATTTTTTCTAGGGATGGCCTGGAAAACAGAGTTCAAGAACTTCATAGTGATGACCAGGTTTATCATTTTGACTCAGCGTTTACAATAATAATAATAAAAAAACCCTCACTCTCTAAAACTATCCAGCTTATGCTACACAAATAGGAATCTGACATAGAGCCACCTTCTTTATGACTGGTACTCCATCAAATGTCCTTAGGTATGCACTTGCAAATGGGCAGCTCCCTGTAAGGTGTTCACACTCCAACATGAAGACAAGGCCATCAACTCTCAGAATAGTCTCAGTTTACAGGTACCCCTGTGTTCTGCATCTTGACCCCTGCCGTCTCCTCCCAACAGCCTCTTCTGTCTTCCTCAGGTCGCAGAGGGTGTGATAGTTATCTAACTGACCAGATCAATTCTTGAAATATGATCGTCACTCTAGCCTCCACAGCCTCTTATATCCCGCTCTCTTGAAGAATAAAGTGGATGTGGGGATAAGTTTGGACAAATCTAGAGATTTCAAAAGTAGATTTTCCTAGTGCGGTGAACAGAAAAGACACTTGAAGACACCATTTAATTAATTGAGTGCAATCTCCCAACAATAAGAAACAATGTTATTTATGTGCCTGGTAATGTTTATTTTTATAAAGATACTAAAACCCTGGCTTAAATGCATTGGTAGGCTAGATGAAAAACCTTTGGTAAAATCATGGACACAGATTTATTCTGACGAGATGTGAATCTTCTTTAGTGCCCACCGGGGTTAAAATGAACTTGTTCTTATCCCTTTAGTTGAATAAAAACTAGATTTCTGTCATCTGAATGTTAATCCATGCAAATTTCACAGATGTTGTTTGAATGAACAGGAAACTGTCAGCATGGCTTCATTTAGACAGCACGTTGCTTGGAATCATGCGCATGACAGAGCAGGGTTGCAATGTGGCAGGTGTGGATATGCCAGATGACACACTGAGTCAGACCGTGCTTGGGGGATAAGTCTGATGATGTGAGCCGTTAAGAGGATGGAAAAAAATACCAAATAATAAATATGTTCTCTTTACAGCACAGTCTCAATCACTGACTTAGAAGAGAAAAAAATAAGACCATGCCTAAGAATTAGGTTGATACAGAGTCTTCTAGGAAACAGCATGATACAATGAGCTCAAACTGCCCTTTACCCGAAGAGTATAGCAGGGCTTAAGATACCATTTCTACATGAGGTGCCTTTATCTGTGACCCTCTATGTAAGTGGTAGATGCTACTCCCGTGCCTTCTAGATTTGAGTCCAAGTTCATGTTCAGAAATAAAAAACAAGCACCGCTAATTCTTCCTCACATCTTTAGCCATATTCCAACTACAGTCTCTGAAACTCTCTACTTACAGATCTAGGCTCAGGAATTACCAGGACAATTATAATCAGGGCATAGGGTGCAAAAGGAATCTCCTTGATGCTTGAAAATTCAGTTTGTTGACAAAAGTAAGGGTATTTGTTAAGCATAAGCCCTTAGCTTCCGTGGGCCCTCCAGGTGTTGCATACTCTTCAAGTCCCTACCAGGTTAACCCAGGCTAAAAGATTTGGCTCTGTTTCTTGCTCTGTATTCCAGTCTACAATTAGGGCTGTCTCATTTAATGATTGTAAGTCTGGTTTACTATTTGAAGCTGCTTATGAATAAAGAGATGGAGTCCTGTCCCCTCCACCCTCAGCAGCAGTCTGGAGTCTAATCAGGAATAACGGGATGATCTGGAGAATGTGTTATAACTGTTCATCTATGTATGTTAGCACTGCCTACCTCCTCCTGCCACTGTCTTCCATCTTTCAGACTGGACCACAATGGAACCCAAAAGCACGCTAGACATTAGATTGCCTACCCAGCTGGAAGGCAAACCCTAGAGCAAATGTTCTTATCTCTAGGTTTATAGGGCTTTAGATAACCCTTGAATGAGTTTCAAGGAATCCATCAAGACCTAAGATTAATTAATGTGTGGATAGTTTTGAGCATATACAAATGAATTTTTTTTTTGAGTTGCAGTCTCACTCTGTCGCCCAGACTGGAGTGCAGTGGCTGCTCCCGGCCACTGAAGCCTCGACCTACTGGACTCCAGCAATCCTTCCACCTCAGCCTTTGGAGTAGCCGGAACTACACACTACCACGCCCAGCTGATTTTTTTATTTATTGTAGAGATGAGGTCTTGCCAAGTTGCCCAGGTGGGTCTCGAAACCACGGGCTCAGATAATCCACTCACCTCAGCCTCCCAAAGTGCGGGATTACAGGCTGAGCCACCGAGCCCGGCGCAAATGCATTTTTATCCAAGTCTCTAAGGATCTATAGCCCAGAAGAAGTTTAAGATCCACCATGCAAAAGAGACATCTGTTTTTCCTGTTCTAGTCCCTTCCAGTCTTAGTTTCTTTCTCCTCCATAGTAACAAGCACCACTGATATCCCAAAAAGGACAACAAATGAGCTGGACAGAATTACAGCAACTTCAGAGTAGGTTTTATAGTTCAATCACATCATTCAGAAATGCCCCCTTACTTCAATTTCTTTTTTATAATTTCCACTGCAGTTAAGAAAAATCAGAAACTGCTATTACTTAATGATACAATATTCTGAAACAGCTCCGTAATGGATGTTTAATTGATCTTCGCCCAATTAAAACATTTGCTTTCAATTTGCACAGGATGCTAACAGAGGCTATCAATTTCCAAGAATATTCTCTGCTACAAGTTTTATGTTTCTTCCTTTGCTTTGCTTGTCCTACTATTTAAAGCTATCATAGTTTAAATGGAGGAAAATGTCCAAACATAATCCCAGTTGACATGAAGAATGCAAACAAATGTTAATTTGCTTTTTTATTTGAACAACCATTCTCATATGAGTTTGTGATCTTCAGAAACTAAAGCTCTCCTATCAACTCACAGCTCATGACTTGTCTCAGTTCTTACTGATTTTTATTGGATAACGTTCACAGGTACAATAAAAAAAATCACAAAATTTTTCTATTGCATTTTTCACCTCCAATAATGAAATGGCTGATTTTTCCCCATCTTTTTGAAGTATAATTGATGAATAAAAATTATGTATATTTATGGTGTACAACCTGGTGTTTTGATATACATATACACTGTGAAGTAGTTACCATAATCAAGCTAATCAACATATCCATCACTTCACATAGTTACCTTTCAAAAAATTTGTAATTGACAAATAATTATTGTACATATTCACGGAGTACACATAGTGATGTTTTGATATATAAAGTACTGTGATCAGATCAGGGTAAATAGCATAATCATCATCTCTAATATTTATCATTTCTTTGTATTGAGAATGTTCGATATCCTCCTTCTAGCTACTTGAAACTCTATAATATATTATTGTTAACTATTGTCATCCTACAGTGGACTAGAACACTAGAACTCATTCCTCCTATCTAGCTATAAGTTTATATCCTTTAATAAATCTCTACATAGTTACCTCTTTGTGTGTAGTGAGAACATTTAAGATCTACTCTCTTAGAAAATTTTAAGGTCATGTACAATGATTTATTATTATCTATAGTCCTGTGCTGTACATTAGATCTCAAGAACTTATGTATCTTATAATTGAAAGTTTATCCCCTTTGGCCAAAATCTCCTCCCATTTCCCACCCTCCCATCATGCTCTGGCAACCACCATTCTACTCTCTGTTGCTATAAGTTCACGTTCTTTAGATTTCACATATAAGTGAGATAATGCAATATTTATCTTTCTGTGTCTTGCTTATTTCATTTAGTATGTTCCCTAGTTTCATCCATGTTGTTTTAAATATCAAAATGTTCTTCTTTAATAAGGCTGAATAATATTCCAGTGTGTACACACATATGTACTCACATGCTACCTTTTCTTTACCCATTTTTCTTCAGCACTTGTTGGTTTCATATCTTGACTATTGTAAATAATCCTACAGCAATCACAGGAGTGACCATATCTCTTCAAGACATTGATTCCAATTCTTTTGGATATACACCCAAAAGTGGTATTGCTGGACTACATAGTTCTTACATACATACATAGTTTTTCAGACTGTGTCTAGCTTTCTCCTACTTCTCCCTGGAAGTGAAGTTAAGACAGCTCACTGCTTTGTTGACTTTGCAGGGAAATTGCCACCAAAGAAGACTCTTCTTCTTAGACTATTCTTAGACTCTTATAACTTCTTTTTCTTAATCTTTCAGTTTTTTACTGTTTACAGCCAGATAGTCACACTATCCACAGAATCTACCAGTAATAACCAGTAGTAAAAATAAAATAGATTACATTGTCAATTACAACAAGAACAAGGTTAAGGATTAAATATTCTATAGTAATACTTTTCTATTTTGTTATATTAAAAATTGTCAATCATATATCTTGAAACCCTAATTAACAACTATTTTGTCTTTTCTTTTAATAAAGTATAAATAAATCTAATTTAAAACTACAGCTTTCAACAAAGGAGTTTCTTTTCAGTTGAACCATTTTTCCTGGAAGGAAAGAAAATCACAAAGGCCAAGGATATGTGGGTATGTGTGTCAGAATTTATATTACTCTACTTTTATGTTTACTTTTTCAAAAAAAGAATACACACACATAAATATTTATTTCCGTGGGGAACTGCTTTCAGCACTTCAGTAGGAATACTGACAGCACAGAGCAATGTGTGGGCTTGTGTGTGAAAGAAAGCAGATCATGATGGAGAATGCAATCTATGGGACTAGCTTTAAGAGTGAAGTTTTAAAAAAATTAAAAACAAAACAAACACTCCTATTCAACATAATACTGAAAGTCCTAACCAGAGCGATCAAGTAAGAGAAAGAAATAAAGAGTATACAAATTGGAAAAGAAGAAATCAAACTATCTCTGCATGCCGATGATTTGGTCTTATACCTACAAAATCCTAAAGACCCTTTCAAAAGACTCCTAGACTTGATAAATGAATTCAGTAAAGTCTCAGGATACAAAATCAACACACAAGTCAGTAGCACTGCTATACACCAATAGAAACCAAGCTAAGAATCAAATCAATAACTGAATTCCATTTACAATAGCTGCCAAAAACTAAAATACCTAGGAATATATTTACCAAGGAGGTGAAAGATCTCTGCGAAGAAAACTACAAAACACTGATAAAAAATTTTAGCAGTCACAAACAAAAGGAAAAATATTCCATGCTCATGGATTAGAAGAATCAACATTGTTAAAATGAGTATATTATCCAAAGTAATCTGCAGATTCAATGCAATCCCTGTCAAGAATTTTTTTTGGCATAATTAGAAAAAATAATCCTGAAATTCATATGGAACCAAAAGACAGCCAGAATAACCAAAGCAATTCTAAGCAAAAGAACAAAGCCAGAGGCATCACATTACTTGACTTCAAATTATACTGCAAGGTTATACTAACCAAAATAACATAATACTGGTACAAAAGTAGACACATGTACCAATGGAACAGAACAAAAAATTCAGAAATAAACCTAGTACCTACAACCAATTGATCTTTGACAAAGTAGACAAAAATATACACTGGGGAAAGGACATCCTATTTAACAAATGGTGCTGGGAAAATTGCATAGCTACATGCAGAAAAATGAAACTTGATCATTATCTCTCCCTATATACAAAAATTAATTCAAGATGGATTAAAGACTTAAATGTCATACCCGAAACCATAAAAATCCTGTGAGAAAACGTAGAAAAAACTCTTCTGGACATTGATCTGGGCAAAGAATTTATGGCTAAGACCCCAAAAGCACGTTCAACTAAAATAAAAATAAACAAGTGGGACTTAATTAAACTGAAGTTCTGCGCCCCAAGAGAAACAATCAACAGAGTAAATAGGCAACCTATGGAATGGGAGAAGATAGATATTCACAAACTACATATCCAACAAAAGACTAATATCCAGAATCTACAAAGAATTCAAACAAATCAGCAAGGAAAAAGCAAATAACCCTATTAAAAGTGGGTAAACAACATGAACAGACACCTCTCAAAAAAGATATACAAATGTCCAACAAACATATGAAAAATGCCCAACATCACTAATTATCAGAGAAATGCAAATTAAAACTACAATGAGATATCACCTTACACCAGTCAGAATGGTCATTATTAAAAAATAAAAATAAAACAGATGTTGGCGCAGATGCAGAGAAAAGGGAACACGTATACACTATTGATGGGAATGTAAATTAGTATATCCTCTGTGGAATTTGTTGTGAAGATTTCTCAAAGAACTAAAAATAGATCTACTATTTGATCCAGCAATCTGGCTTCTTGATATCTACCCAAAGGAACAAAGGTCATTATATAAACAGAATGACATCTGTACACATATGTTTAGCACAGCACAATTCACAATTACAAAGATGTGGAATCAATATAAATGCTCATCCACTGACCAGTGGATAATAAAAATGTGGTATATACATAACATGGAATACTATTCAGCCATAAAAATGGAATAAAATAATGTCTTTTGCCACAATGTGGATGAAGGCAGAACCATCATCTTAAGTGAAGTAGCTCAGAAACAGAAAACTCAATACTGCATGTTCTCACTTAAAAGTGGGAGCGAAACTATGGATCTGCAAAGGCATATAGAATAATATAATGGATGTTGGAGACTCAGAAGAGGAAGAATGGGGGGTGGGATGAAATGTCATCTATGGGATACAATGTGCACAGGTGAGGGTGGTAAGTACACTTTAACTCAGACTTCCTTGCTACTATACAATGCATCCATGTAACCAAAAGTCACTTGTGTCCCCTAAAACTATCTAAGTAAAAACAAAAATTTTACAAAAAATTAATGAGACAAAACAAAAAACCACTGATGGGACATCAGAGCAGCCCTTTCCCCTTGTCCCTAATATATAGTCATTAAAAGTCTCACACTACATAATCCTAGGGAAAAAAATAAGCTCGATTTCTAGCTATGGAACTGTAATCAGGATCATAAATGTCTTCAAGATTGGGCAACTAATATCAATAACTGAAACTGTTGTGTATTTAGTAACAGGGAGTATCAGAAAGAGTCGTAAACTGAAGAGAGCAAGTGCCATACCTAAAATCCTTTAAATTTTAAAAAAAGAAGCTTTTTTTGGTCAGATGAACCACATCATCTGTGGTTCATCAGTTTTTGCTCCCTAGGACCTTCTCCTCCCACTCAGATCCAAGTTTCTGTTGCAGTTCTGGGCCTAAGGAGGGGCTCCAGCAGGATGTGGTTTGATGGGAATCTTGGAAACTGGAGCCAGGGGCTCCCGGGATTGATGACAAATAAGGCCACCATCTTGGCCAGTACCCTATCACCTCCTTTCATATCTCCTAAAAATCTAAAGAATTGGTCAACCTACTTCCACTTTTAGTATCACATCTTCCACTTCTGTCCTGAACTTTTTCCCAGTCAAATGAGAAATGTAATAATCTCACCGCATTTGCCCTATTCTCCTGGCCTTAAAGCAAGTATGGAACTCTTTTTGTGGTTTTTCTCAGTTTTACTTTTAGTAGTTAAAGATAAATGTGTCTTTAAAAAGTGCTTACTATCTACCTGGGTGTTTTTTCTTTCTTTCTTTCTTTTTCCTTCTTTCTTTCTTTCTTTCTTTCTTTCTTTCTTTCTTTCTTTCTTCTGCTTCAACTCTAGTAGCAAAGGCAATGATACAGATGATAATGGAAAGTTTGTATAGTAAAATTTTCCTCATGTTCAGAAGAATTCCCAAGCATTCCAAGACAGAATATGGGGCATAGTCTTCCAGTAGGAAACTGAATGGGGCAAGGGAGAGTTGTAGAGAGAGATGAGAAATACTATGACAACCTGAAACTACACCAAGGCTGAGAGACAATAAGGTGGGAAAGGAAGAAATGGCCTCACTGGCTTATAGGCTTACTCTCCCCCTACCTCTCTTCTATCTTTCCCCTCCTGTTTATAAAGAACCTACCTGAAAAGACAGTGAGAGAAGGAGCAATGAATGAGACAATTTTGAGAAAGCAAGAGAAAAGGAAAGACACAGGATAGAGAATATTCTAGGCTGAAGTAGATAAAAGGAAGATGGAGACCTGAGCAGAAGGGACAATCTCTGTGTAGCTATTCTAATATGTGGGAGATTCATCACCTATTTGGGCCAAAGTCCAGTGTTACTAATGTCAGCCAAGCAAAAGTTTTATGACCTGTCACATATATTCATGGTAAACATTCTGCAAACATCATAGCAGTGATTTAACTAGCCATTTCCAAAATAATATTCATGATTAACCACTACATTAGCAATGGTTTTCTTGTACTTCCTCTTTTAGTAGCACAGTTTCTGTTGTCACATAATTCTAGATTCAAACAACTGAGAATAACACATGAAATATTAATGTGGATTCAAACACAAGGCTATTCTCGTGTGTGTGTGTGTGTGTGTGTGTGTGTTTGTGTGTGTTTCTTCTGGTTGTTCTGAGTCAAGCAGATAACTTTCTGTATTTCTTTGAAAAACCAATTAAACAATGAAAACAACTAAAAGGTAAAATTCTGTGAACCAATGAACAAATCAATCCAAGAAAGTGAAGAATGAGAGCAGAAGTTGGTCTGCAGTTTTCATGTCTGCAAAACTAAACAGACATATTAGCTGGAACCAATGACCCTTACTGTGTCAACAGGATAAAGGAAGTCAACATCTGAGATTGACAATTTTGCTTGGAAGCCTTTCTTAGTAATATTTTTAACTTGGTTGGTACAAGTGTTTTCTGCCAGTTAAAATTATGCAATATTCCCAAAGATTAAAATATTCTCAGCAACTACATAACCTTGGAAAAAATAAAATTTTGGGTTTTTTTTTACATGTTTCATTTAAGGATATCTTAAGTAGGTCTAACCACTAAATATTCACTTTAAAAATCTCATAAACATTTTCTAAATTACTATTTACGGACATGGATAATGAAGACCCAGAAGTTTCCCCATTATCAAAACATTAAACATGTGAAGTAGTTCCTTATAGCTTACATAATAATTTTACAAGACAGATAATTTCTAAAATTTATTAAGGCCATTGCATGTTGATCCACTACAAGTTAGTCTTTTGATCTGTGTCAAGTCCAAGGCATTGGAGATCCAATCAAGATATATTCTGACTTTAGGTAATAAAAGTTCATCATTTTGCTAAGTAATAAATCAAAGAACAAAGGATCTGAATAGGTTACTTATATAAGAAGAAATCCAAAAGGACAAAGAACAGATGAAAAAGCTTCCATAGCTCTTAAGAGCATGAAACTCTAGACCCAGACTATCTAGATTCAAATTCAGGCTGTCACCTCCCAGTTGTTTGATCTTGCACAACTTCTTGATATCTCTGTGCCTTATTTTCATCTGCAAAGTGAGAATAATCAGATAGCCTACATATAGGGATACTGTCAGAGTAAAAGAGACAATCCAAAAAAGGGGCTTTATGAATAATTGTCATAGTATGTATGTGTAATAACTGTTGGTTATTACAGGCTAGATATCTGAAATGCTTGGAAACAAAAGTGGTTTGGATTTTAATTTTTTTCAGATTTTGGAATATTTGCAGTATCAAATAGCATGCAGGCCATTTTGACATTTTCAACAATGTCTTTACAGAGCAGAGAATAAAGAGAAAAAAAAACCCACAGTGAGTAATACACATGGTCCTTGGCGCCATGTGGGGCATCAAAAGAACCTGTCATTGGCATGTCCAGCTTCCATTTGTGCCATTTTGTCACTCTTTGCTTTTCTATCCCCCAATGTGAGGAGGAATCTAGGCATGTGAGGAAAAATATAGTGCAGCTGAAGAGGAATGAGAAAGTCTTTTTTCTCTTGGGGACACTGAATAAACTGAGTGTCGTGTACCTGCATTTTGACTGCAACCCCTCACATGAGGTAAGAAATTTCCCATTTGTGACATAATGTTTGTACTTAAAAATTCCAGATTTTGGATTTTTAGGTTAAGATCATTCAATTTTTATTAGCATGATAAGAAAGTAGTCTCAACCTGCATAATGAACATTTGTATACCTAACCCTGAATTCTACCCCACATGTTTAAAATTTAGAATTAAAAAAAGACTAGTCTCAACCTCATTATTAATCAGGAAATTGCAAATTAAAGTGTGATTTTATTTTACCATTTTACAGTAGCAAAGTTAGATTGCTAAGACCCAGTGTGGACAAAAGAGTGAAGAAACTGATCTATACAAGGCGTATACACATAATAGGTGGGAATACATGTTGGTTCTTCCCCTTTGGAAAGCAATTCAGGATAAAGAAAGGAAGTGAGTTGTAGGAAGGGAGAGAAGCAAAATATACAGCATTCTTAAACCCTTCTTACTAGGGGACATGTCTTCATCATCATCATCTGTTATACTCTCTCTACTCCTTGCAAGCTATTTACTGGAAGTCTTTCATTTAGATGTTGTATTAGACAGACCAAGATAAAATAAGAGGAAACAATACATAAAAACGTCCCATCTTTGTATGAGGGCTCCCTTTAATCCAATGACAGACAATGCATCCCTTCATTAAGTTCCTGTAGATCTTTGAATTAAATGTATATTTAATAAAATGATTGTGCAGTATTTACTGACTATTGTAAATATTTGATAGTTAATACTTAATCTGCCTTTTTTTTCTCCTTTTTTTTTCTCTCGCTTTCCTCATTTCCTAATGGGAAACTTTCCTAAAACTTCATTCCTTTGACTTGAATCAGCCTAACTTCATACATTATGATGGGGAAATTCCCTTGGCTACAGCCTTTTAAAAAAATAAATAAAACATAAAATAATAAAGTGTTAAGTAGTAGTCATGGTGGTAGTGGAAAGAAAACTGTAGACCTGTCAAAAAGCCTGAGTTGTCCCATTTTGAGACCTCAGGCAAGTCTCTTAACCTGGCTAGGACTCAATTTTCTCATCTGTAAATCATAAAATCTTTAATTCCATCAGTCTCAATGCACGTTAAGACACTGGGAGCAATGCCCAGGAGTCTGGTCTTTAATTCTGTGGTCCTCAAGATATAGAGCAACATATTCTAGAAGTGTTTAGGGCTTTAGGAGCAGAGCTTTGGAAACTGTATTTTTTATGGTCAATATCACTTCTACTGTGACTCTAAGGGCAAGTAGAGTTCCCAAAAGGACACTTCCTCCTAGAATTATTGTTATGTTCAGAGAATTAAAAGTGTCTCTAAAGATTGCTAGGTTTTAAGACTCATTTAACTAACCAGAAAGCCCTACAGGCAACCCAAAGTGAATGCTTTGTAGAATCCCTGTATTTCCAAGGACTCACTGAATAGCATTGGGAACCAGTATGGGGAGTACATGGAGCAGTCATTTGGGTCATTAAAAGTAATAAAAGTTCACCATTACATGCTGTCATGAATGATGCAATCTGAGAAAGAGTACCAAAGTAATAAATTGTGTTATTTAAAAATTAATTAGTCAATATAATATTTTTACTTTTATATGTCCTGTGATCCAGAAATGTTGATGCTTAGCTTGATGTCAACAGGGCAGAGTTGGCTGTAAGCAAATTTATAAAAAATCCAAAGTTTTATTTGCCCCTTTGAAACATAATTTACTCTCTGCTTTGTCTCTTTGTGAAGACCCCTGAGCACTCAAAACGTTCTTATGTCTTCTAGTTGCCTAATCCCTTCTCTGTAAAGTCCTTCTTGTGTTGGTCTACTCCAGTGAGGGCTTTATTACCAAGGTTCTTATTTTGTGCTAACTGCTAATCAAAATATATTCTACTCTTACTAGACTTTCTGCTGTTGTTTAAAAATTGTGTATCACTGAGAAATTAAAACCTATTAAACATTATTACTCAGTGATTCCAGTATTAAACACAAATATATTTTTTAAAATTCATCAGATCCATAGTTTTTTTTCAAGATCCTTTGCCAAGTTAGTGACCAAGCAATCTTCAACAGTGTCCTAACTTCAAATGCCTGAAGCAGAGTCTGTCATGTGTCAAGGCACAATGCCATGTTAAGAGTACACAGTAAGACCACCATATAATGATACCTTGAGCTCACTCTTATCCCAAATACAAGCAGATGAAGTGTTTTATGAGTGGAATGACAGAATTATAGGAATCTGTTGTTATATCCTGTACTTTTTCTTCTCTCTTGGTAAACCTTTAGTAATACAATCTTTTGTTACAAGTCACCTCTGATTATAGTTAGCTGTGGGAATGAGGGTACTGATTGAGTCTTAAGGTAATTTTAAGGAATTGTTGTAAAGAGGTATCTATGTCTAACTCACCATAGAATAAATGTGAAAAAAAAAAAGATTCAGGATAGAAACCCTTTTTATAAATTAAGAGTACATATGACCAGGAGTATTTTCGTTATTGGATCTCTTGAGAATCTAAGTACAGAAATAATGACCAGAGGCTATGTGGGTTTGATGGACGCGAATAAGGCTTTTGGTGGGCTACCCAGTCTTTTTTATTAGCAATAAGTTACACTGTTTTGCAATTTTTTTGTTCTTTTCTTGTTTTGTTGTTTCCACCATAACTAAGCAACAAATCTCTCTCTCGCTTCCTCTTCTCTCTCTCTCTCTCTCTCTCTCACACACACATTCTCTCTCTCTCCCCCCCCTTTCCCCACAACCCCCAGTTTGCAATATAATTTATTCTTGTTTTTAGCATCCAGTATGCTAAAATACAACAATAACTTTTTCTCTTCTTCTTGCAACCAGAGTTCTGGGCACCCCTTTGATCACTGGAAGTTAGATTCTTGAAAATTCAGAGTGAGTCAGGCATGGTGGCTCACACCTATAATCCCAGCACTTTGGGAGGCTGAGGCAAGGGGATTGCCTGAGCCTATGGGTTCGAGAGCAGCCTGGGCAACATGGCAAGACCTTCTCTCTATAATAAATCAAAAAATTAGCTGGGCGAGATGGCACACGTCTGTAATTCCAGCTATTTGGAAAACTGAGGTGGAAGGATTGCCTGAGCCCAGCAGGTCGAGGCTGCAGTGGCCATGAGCATGTCACAGCACTCTAGCTTGGGCAATAGAGTGAGATTCCGACTCAAAAAAAAAAAAAAATCCAGAGGTTTCAGTAGCAATAATTTTTGCAAAATATATTTATATCTGTTGAGATATTAAGACCTTGTTAGTGAGGACCTTTCAGTTTGCACCATTTTCCCAGCAGGCAGCACAGCACAGTGACCATGGTCTGTAATATGTGAGGAGCTAGGAAAGGTGAGAATATAAAAGAGTTATTAACAGACAGATATAAAAGGAAAAATGGACAGCTCAATAATAGTAGCTAGAGACTTTAATACTCATCTTTGAACAATTACACAAATTGACAAGGAAATAGGACACTAGAACAATACTATAGATCAAAATTAGATGATAGATATCCATATAATACTCCACCCATTAATAACAGAATGTACATTCTTCTCAAGTGCTCATGGAAGATTCTCCAGGATATATCATATGCTAATCCCTAAAATGAATCTCAAAAAACTTTAAAAGGTAGAAATAATATGAAGTATGTTCTCCAATCAAATGAAATGAAAGTAAATATCAATAACAGGAAAAAAACTGGGAATATCACAAGCATGTGGAAATTAAACAACATGCTCCTAAATAGCCAATGAGTCAGTAAAGAGATCAAAAGAGAAATCAGCAAATATTTTAAGATGAATGAAAATGAAGACACAACATACAAAAACTTATGAGCTGTAGCTAAAGCATTGCTATGGAAAATCATACCTTCAAATACCTAAATTGAAAAAAGAAGAAATATCTCAAAAACTTAACCTTCCACCTTAGATGAATGGAATAGAGCTGAGAGTCCAGAAATAAAATCATGTGTCTTTAGTCAACTGATTTTCAATAAGAATGCCAAGACCATTTAATGTAGAGTTTTTTCAACATATAGGGCTGGGTTTACTAGATAGCCACACATAAAAGAATTAAGCCAGACCATTGCCTTATACCATATACAAAAATTAACTCAAAATAAAGACCTAAATATAAGAGCCAAACTACAAAACTGTTAGAAGAAACCAGAGAGTACATTTAACAACCTTGGATGTGGAAAAAAGAGTCTAGAATATAACATCAAAAGCATGAGCAACAAGAAGAAAAGTAAAGTGGACTTTATCAAAATTATCATTTGTGCTTCAAAGGATACCACTGAGAAAATGAAAAGACAAACCACAGAATGGGAAAAATATTTGCAAATTTCATATCTGATAAGGAACTAGTATACCAAATATACAAAGAACTTTTACACAGCATGGTAATAAAATGACAACGCAACTTAAAAATGAACTGGCCAGGTGCAATGGCTCACACTTGTAATCCCAGCACTTTGGGAGGCCAAGGCAGAAGGATAACTTGAGCCCAGGAGTTCAAACCAGCCTAGGCAACATCGCAAGACCTCATTTCTACAAAAAAAAAATTTTTTTTTAACTAGCTGGGTGTTGTGTTGCACACCTGTACACCCAGCTACTCTAGAGGCAGAAGCAGGAGGATCTCCTGAGCCCAGCAGGTCAACACTGCGGTGAGCTGTGATTGTGCCACTATGCTCCAGCCTGAGTGACAGAGTAAGACCTCAATTCAAAAAAAAATATGGGCAAAATATCTAAATAAACGTTTCTTAAAGAAAGATGCACCAAATGGTCAAAAAGCATATGAAAAGATGCTGAACAACATTAGTCACCAGGGAAATGCAAATCAATACCACAGTGAGATATCACTTTGCAACCACTAGGAGGTTAAAATCAAAAGTCAAATATAGCAAGTGTTGACAAGGATGTAGAAGAATCAGAACCCCCATATAATACTGGTAAGACTGTAAAATTGTGCAGCTATTTTAGAAGAGAGTCTAGCATTTCCCCAAACATTTAAACACAGAGTTACCATATAACAGAGCAATTGCAATCCTTGTATATGCCCAAAGGAATTAAAAACAGGTATTCAGCTGGGCACAGTGGCTCATGCTTGTAATCCCAGCACTTTGGGAGGTAGAGGCAAGAGTATTGCCTGAGCCCAGGGGTTCAAGACCAGCCTGGGCAACCTGGCGAGACCTCATCTTTACAATAAATCAAAGAATTACCCGGGCATGGTAGCACATGCCTGTAGTTTCAGCTACTTGGAAGGCTGAAGTGAAAGGATTGACTGAGTCCAGCAGGTTGAGACTGTGGTGGCCCGTGAGCATGACACTGCACTCCAGCCTGGGCGACAGAGTGAGACTCCTACTCAAAAGAAAAAAATGGTATTCAAATCATTGAACACAGATGTTCATAGCAGCTCTGTTTGCAATAATCAAAAGACAGAAACAATCCAAATGTCCCTCAACTGATGACTGGATCAACAAAATATATATCCATACAATAGAGCATCATTCAGTCATAATAAGTAATGAGCTACTAGAAATGCTTCAACATATATGAATCTTGAACACATTATGCTAAGTCAATCACAAAAGACCATATATGATTCCATTCATATGAAGTATCTGGGATTGGAAATTCTATAAAGATAGAAAGTAGATTAGTGGTTGCTGAGGGCTGGAAAGGGGGTGGAATGTGGGAAGGATAATAGCTAAAGCACATGGAGTTTCTTTCTGAGGTGATAAAAATGTTCTAAAATTGACTGTTATGACAGTCACATATACCAGTGACTGTACTAAAAACCACTGAATTCTACACTTTAAATGAGTGAGTTGTATGGTATGTGAATGATATCTCAATAAAGCTCCTTTTTAAAAAGTATGGCTCTATTTTTAAAAAATAAGTTATTGGCTCCCAACACAAAACAAAATAACTAAATATCTACAAAAGGAATGCTATGTGTATTTCATTGATCATCAAATTTAATATTAATAGCAGTCTTATTACCCTGGAGATAATTCTGTAAGCTAAATGGTCTCATTTAAAAATAATTCCCTAGTAAGCACAATGATTCTTTAGAAATTGGAGCTAACCATAAATTAAACAATTTCAAAAACAAAACTATAAAAAGCATTTACATTCTGTTCACTGTGTAGATATTGCATTTAATGTGGCATGTGGGCACATTTAAGTGAGTTTGATATAATGTGAGGCAGGATTTCCAAAAGTAAGTGTTAGGAACTAACAAAGTCTTAAAATGTCTCTACTTTTACCATGCCTTTTCCCATAAGCACATGCTCAGACCCAGTTTGCCAGTTAAAAAAAAAAAAAAAAAAAAACTTACTGATTTCAATGTCATTCCTCTTGATTCACATTTTGGTTTCCAGAGACTCTTAGCTTCAGCGTTCTCTTCCAGGTTTTAATCAGTAATTCTTTATTTGGCATCTTTCATGCACTGAGGTTTATACTTTCCCATAAGGAATAAGAAAAATGTAAGCAGATAAACTACTAAGAAATTACCTCATTTTCATGCAAATATCTTTGTGTCAAGAAAAAAAAGAGTTAAAAGGTCATTCTATGGATGCCTGAAGTGAAATTAAGTATGGTATAGAAAATTATTCTTCCTTGAGGTAAAATTGTAGCTATTTTAGTATTTGAAATTTGATCAAGGATAAAGAGAGAAAGCTAAGAGAGACTTTGGAGACAGAAAGACTAGGGTTTGAATCCCTGATCATTCATTTACTGGTAGCGTGGTCTTGGACAAGTTACCTAAGTCTTTAAACCTCAGTTCTTTTATCTGTAAAAAAAAAAAAATATAGCAATAATAATAATAATAAATGAGATGATAAATTTTATATAGATTACAATATAATAAGGAAAACCAAGAATATGCCTAACAATAGTAGGTAATCAAAATACTTTTCTACCTTAATATTCTAAAATAATGTAAATGAATGTCAATAATGGTGCCATTGAACTATAAAAAATGTTTGATCCTTAGTAACTATGTAGACTTATCCTCTGTTCTAAATATCACACACTACTTATAAACTACATGTAAACCCTCTCTACTCCCTTTCCACTCTCTAACCTTGTATAATAGCTAATGCAATAGTTCCAATATAGTTCCCGTGCAAATCAAGAAGAAAAGACTTGAGAGTAAGGCAACCACTGGAGTAATCTGATAATCAGTAATAGTCCCTCAATTTTGCTAATAGTAGACTAATATCTCTGGTCATTTCTTCCTCTGTGGCACAGCATTTAACCTACAGACTGTCTTATGTCACAAGAATATTGTAAAGAATTAAGGCTATGATAAAAATCCATAATCTGATTGTAGGTACCCAATGCCTACTAAATAAATAAATAAGCAGGAAAAAAACAAAAGGAAGGAATGAAGAAAACACCAAGTAATTCTCAGCTGAAAAATTAAGAAAAAAAGTAACTTCAGTGAGGTCAAAAACATGTTAATAGAATTGTTGAGAAATACCTTTTAAATGTTTACTTACACCAGATGTACCTTTGTTTCTCAACTTACATTTTTATCTATTTCTCACTTTCCTTCACAAATCAACTCTATGAAACTGTATTCTACCTACAATGGAATGGTACACACCTAATGATGAAAATTTTCTAGTGGGGCGAGGTGAAGAAAATAGATTTTGATTCTTTATATGCAAAGTTCAATTTTAAAGAGCTGGAGTCAGAGAGAACTATTGTTTGTTTTGGTCAAGTCAATTTTTAATGCAATCTGGAAGTGAACCACATGGAAAAGAACGTGATTTGCTTTTTTAAAAAAAAAAGTTTTTATTTTCCTTTCTTCCTCTAAGGACTATATACTTCCTACTAGAAGAGGAAGGAATTAGATAAAGTTTTAATGGTATTTTACAGTCAAATTATTTGTGAAATGATCTGTGGCATATCCTCAATTAATACATCAGAATCCATAAATAGATCTTAAACATAGTAAAATTTATTATCTTAAACATTTTAAGTGTACCACTTAAGTGTTTTTATTACTGTGACTTTGCAATCTGTTTTTAGTTTATTTTTTTCTTTTTCTTTTGGTTTTTTTTTTTTTTTTTTTTTTTTTTTTTTATTAAAAAAATTAAAAAAAAAATTTTGTAAATTGCCCAAACCCCCCACCCCCACCAAAAAAAAAAGGGAAACGGCAAAAAAAACCCACAAAAAA
>CAUYQG010276808.1:0-24551 GCA_963574415.1 Tarsius wallacei | reverse complement strand
TGTAGAGATGAGGTCTCGCCAAGTTGCCCAGGCGAGTCTCGAACCCGCAGGCTCAGGCAATCCACTCACCTCAGCCTCCCAATGCGCGGGATTACAGGCTGAGCCACCGAGCCCGGCTTATTTATTTTTTTAATATTTATTTATTTATTTATTTTTTGAGTTAGAGTTTCATGCTGGTGCCCAGGCTGGAGGGCAGTGGCACGCTCCTGGCCACTGCAGCCTTGACCTGCTGGGCTCTGGTGATCCTTCCTCCTCAGTCTTCCAAGTAGCTGGAACTACAGGCGCACGCTATCACGCCCAGCTAATTTTTGATGTAGTGTAGAGACGAAGTCTCACCAAGTTGCCCACATGGGTCTCGAACCCGCGGGCTCAGGCAATCCACTCGCCTCAGTCTCCCAAAGTGCTGGGATTACAGGCTGAGTCACTGAGCCCGGCCAACAAGTGCATTTAAAATAAAATTCTTCATTGAAAAGATTTGTAAACATATTAGAAAACTCTGTTTCTAAGTTTTTTTATGTACAGATATGCAGGGTGTTTTTTTGTTAAGATATTATTATATTGTCTGAGGTTTCCAAAAGGTCATATAACCATGGAAACCTTTCCAAGTATACTTTTCAAAATAAAAATTTCAGAGTATAGATTTCTTCCAAAAAGCAGTTACAGTGTCACCTATTATTAAAAGCTGAGCTGGGCACTGTGGCTCACATCTATAATCCCAGCACTTTGGGACATGAAGGCTAGAAGATTGCCTGAGCCCTGAAGTTCGAGACCAGCCTGGGCAGCTTGGCGAGACCTTGTCTCTACAATAAATCAAAAAATTAACTGGGTACGGTAGTACACACCTGTAGTTCCAGCTACTTGGAAGAAACACCTGAGCGCAGCAAGTCAAGGCTGCAGTGGCCATAAACATACCACTGCACTCCACCCTGGACACTGCAGTGAGACCTCAACTCAAAAAAATTATTGTCTACGTTTTGAAAAGGTGATTTGGTTATATCTACCACCCCTGTCCACCCCCCCCAACCACCAATTTGCTATAATTACTAAAAGCCTCTAGTCATACTAAATGGTTAACATATTTGGAGCAAGTATCTTTTTGTAACTCTTCACCAAGTTTGACAATTCCTTTATGGACTTTGCCTCAAGATAACCAGAAAATCTTTGTCTTCATGAATATTGCTATGGTCTGAATGTTTGTGCTCTCCCCGTTCATGTGTTGAAACCTTGTATCCAGAGCAATAGTATTTATAGATGGGACCTTTAATAGGTGATTAGATGGTGAGGGCAGAGCCTTTATGAATGGGATTAGTGCCCTTAGAAGAAAGGCTTGAGAGAGCATATTCACCCCTTCCATCATGTGAAAATACAGCAAGAAAATATCATCTATGAAACAGAGGGTGAATCTTTCCCAGATACCAAATCTGTTGGCATCTTGATCTTGGACTTACCAGCCCCTAGAATCATAAGAAATAAATTTCTGTTGCTTGTAAGTTATCCAGTCTGAGATACTTTACTATAACAGCCTGAACAGACTAAGATGGCCATCCTCTGAAATTGGCCAGGGTTCTTGGTTGAAAGCAAAATAATCTACTCTATCTAGTATGAGCAGAAAGGACATAGATAACTAAAAATAATCAGAAGGGCTGAAGAAATGGAACCCTGGGTGAACTTCTAGTGGTCCAACTCAGAACTGGCTCGCCAAGCCTGTAGCTGTTGGCTCCAGGACCATACAGCTTTCACCACTCTCCATGACAGCAAATCTGATGCCTCATATCTGTCTTTTCCACCATGTAATTCAGATCCAAATCAAAGTCTCACACAAGTGAGGTGAGCCTCACACACAGACCCTAAATCTGAAGTCTGCGCCCTCACTGAAAGGAGGCTGGGAAATATATTTTTTCACATCTGTACTGAGAAGTGGGATTTACATTTTAGAGAACTATTAACATACGGAGAGGTTGTTCTAAAGACCTTGTGTTGTCCAGGCACAGTGGGTCACGCCCATAATCCTAGCACTTTGTGAGGCCAAGGTTAGAGGATTGCCTGAGCCTACAGGTTCGAGACCAGTCTGGGCAACTTGGCAAGACCTCATCTCTACGATAAATCAAAAAATTAACTGGGTGTGGTGGCACATGCCTGGGGTTCCAGCTACATGGAAGGCTGAGGTGGAAGGATCACCTGCCCAGCAGGTTGAGCCTGTGGTGGCCGTGAGCATGCCACTGCACTCCAGTCTGGGCAACAGAGTGATACTCCAACTAAAAAAAAGATAAGTAGATAAATAAATAAATACCTTGTATAGTCCCAAAAGAAAAGGTGTTCTCCCCAAATCCCAACTTATTCCCAAGGTATTATAAATATTTCACTAAAGCCACTGAGTAGGCTCATCTAGACCACAATATTCCTCAATACTCCAAAATGCTAAAAGTCAAGGAATAAATGGGAGCCCCACTCTCAAACCATCCATGCTAAGGAGCCCCTTTCTCTAAGATTGACCTGTATGTTAAATATTAGAATGCTTCATTTTGTAATTTCCAGATGAAAAACTAATTAAAATTCTGGTAGTTTCCCTCCACAGAATCTTGTGTACTCATTCTAGGAGCAAGTTTTCCCCTTGGAATAAACCTGCTCCAGACCAGCAACTCTCAAAAAACTCATTGGTTTTTCTAGAACACAGCAAATAGAAAAAATATGGACAATAAAATAAATTTTCCTAAGGCTAAGTTAATGCAAAAGACTCTCCTTTATTTTGGAATTATTCTTTCTTCCTTCTTTTTTTTTTTTTTTTTTTTTGCGTGGTTGTCTCACTCTGTCACCCAGACTGGAGTGCAGTGGCAGGCTCCTGGCCACCTCAGCCTTGACCTACTGGGCTTCCATCTCAGCCTTCCAAGTCGCTGGAACTACAGGCACGCGCTACCATGCCCGGCTAGTTTTTTATTTATTGTAGAGACGAGGTCTCGCCAAGTTTCCCAGGTGGGTCTCGAACCCACGGGCTAAGGCACCTTGGCCTCCCAAAGTGCTGGGATTACAGGATGAGCCACCGAGTCTAGCCCCTTCTTTTTTTTTTTTTTCAAAACGAAGGCATCTTTTCATTATTAAATAATGGTGATAGGACATGATAGTCTTAATTAAGCCTCTTCTTGGTCGAAATAATAATAATAATAACTATCATAAATAAATCCCTCTAAAATATTTTTTAATTGAACTCCTCTGTGAAAATTTAAAATTTGCAACATACTGTTCTATATTACAAAGTTCTTCAAATCCCTCTTGCAGGGGGATCAGAGACATGTGGGGGGAAACTTAAGAAAACTCCAGTCTGGGCTCAGTGGCTCAGCCTGTAATCCCAACACTTTGAGAGACCGAGGTGAGAGGATTGCCTGAACCCACAGGTTCAGGTTTGAGACCAGCCTGGGCAACTTGGTGAGACCTCATCTCTATGATAAATCAAAAAATTAGCTGGGTATGGTCGCACGTGCCTGGCATTCCGGCTACATGGAAGGCCGAAGCAGAAGGATCGTCTGAGCCCAGCAGGTCGCTGCTGGGGTGGCCGTGAGCGTGCCACTGCACTCCAGCCTGGGCAACGGAGTGAGACCCCAACTCAAAAAAAAAAAAAAAGAAAACTCCATAGCAAATGCAAGCATGGGAAGATGGTCAACATCATTAGTCTTAGGGAAATGCAAATCAAAAGCACAGTGAGGTACCACTTCACACACACATTAGAATGACTACAATTTTTTTTAAAAAATGAAGCATAACGAGTGTTAACTATAATGTGGAAAGACCGGAAGTCTCACATATTCCTGGCGGGAATATAAAAAGCAGATGCTATGGGAAAATTTGGTGGTTCTTCAAAAGGTTAAACATACAATTACCATATGCTCTAGCAATTAAAAGCAGGAATTCAAGCAGACACTTGTGTTCCAATGTTTATGTCAGCATTATTCACAATAACCAAAAGGTGGAAAGTCCCCAAATGTCCATCAACAGATGAATGAATAAACAAGATGTGGTGTAAACACACAATGGAATATTATTCAGCCTTAAAAAGGAAGGCCGTCCTGACATACACTATGACAGGGATGAGCTTTGAAAATGTGCTAGAGAAAGAAATCAGATACAAAAGCACAGCTGTTGTATGATTCTACTTCTTTGAAGTACCTAGAATAATCAAATTCATAGAAACAGAAAGTAGGACAGTGGTTACCAAGGGATGAGGGGATGAAGAGATAAGAAATTAGTGTTTAATGGGTACAGAGTTTCCGTTTGGGGTGATGAAAAAGTTCTGAGCTGGGCTCGGAGGCTCAGCCTGTAATCCCGCGCCTTGGGAGGCTGAGGTGAGTGGAGGTGAGTGGATTGCCTGAGCCCGCAGTTTCGATGACCTGCCTGGGCAACTTGGCGAGACCTCATGTCTACAATAATCAAAAATTAGCCGGGTGTGGTAGCGCGCGCCTGTAGTTCCAGCTACTTGGAAGGCTGAGGCTGAAGGATCGCCGGAGCCCAGCAGGTTGAGGCTGCGGTGGCTGGGAGCAGCCACTGCACTCCAGTCTGGGTGACAGAGTGAGACTCCAACTCAAAAAAAAAAAAATTAGCCGGGCGTGGTAGCACGTGCCTGTAGTTCTGGCTACTCAGAAGGCTGAGGGGGAAGGATCGCTGGAGCCCAGCAGGTGGAGGCTGCGGTGGCCAGCAGCGGCCACTGCACTCCAGTCTGAGTGACAGAGTGAGACTCCAACTAAAAAAAAAAAAAAAAGAAAAAGTTCTGGAAATAAATCATGGTAAAGGTTGCACAACACTATGAATTTACTTAATGCCACTGAATTGTACACTGAAAAATGGTTAAATGATAAATTTTGCATCTATTTTACCACAATTTCTTTCTTTCTTTTTTTCCCCGAGTTGAAGTCGCCCAGGCTGGAGTGCAGTGGCAAGTTCATGGCCACCACAGCCTCCACGTGTTGGGTTCAGGTGATCCTTCTACCTCAACCTTCCAAGTAGCTGGAACTACAGGCGTGTGCTACCATGTCCGGCTTTTTTATTTTTTAATTGTAGAGATGAGGTCTCACCAAGTTGCCCAGGCTGGTCTCGAACCCCTGAGCTCAGGCAATCCTCTCACCTCAGCCTCCCAAAGTGCTGGGATTACAGGCTTGAGCCATCATGCCTGGCTGCAATTTTTTAAAAAGGAACAAACAATTGATACAAGCAACAACATGGGTGACAGATTTGTCATCTTAGAGAAAGTATGTTGAATGAAAGAATCAAGATACAAAAAGAGTGGTGATTCCATTTTTATTAACTTGATTTTAATGTAATTTAATTTTTTGATTTGGGGTTTCAATCCGTCATCCAGGCTGGAATGCAGTGTCACAATCACAGTTCACCACAACCTTGAACTCCTGGGCTCAATCAATCCTCTCATTTTGGTCTCTCAAAGTGCTAGGATTACAGGTGTGAGCCACCACACCCAGCTGTGATTCCATTTTTAAAAGTTCAAAATTGGTATTTCTGCTGTTAAATAAAATGTATAGGAGACCACTGGTGTAGACTGAGCTCCTTTACAAGACCCAACAGACCAAATCAAAACGGAGTCATTCTTGCTAAAATTTCATGTCACCAAACTAAGTTGTTTATCTGCCCTTCTGAGAAACCAGGCGGGAGACAGAATAGCCAAATTCCCCAACACACCAGTTTTAGCCCAGCATGACAAGGAAATCCCCTCGTTTTACCCTTTAAGAGAAGGACTTTTGAAACTATCAATCTGCTCTTTGCTCCCTACTTTTGCATTCTTCAGCCCTTTTTAACCTCTAAAGCCAACTTCCTTTGCTCAGCTCATTGAAGCTTCTTTTCTGAATTTTTAGAAGTGATGCTTTCCTGGTTCTTAAATCACAAATATGTCAATTAGATCAAGTAACTAAATTTGTTGTAATTTTGTCTTTTGACATTAATTTATAGTGATAGTGGCTGCCTGTGCTTAGACTGGGGTAGGTAAGATTGACTGGAAAGAGGCACAAGGAAACTTTCTAGGGTGGTGAGAATGGTCTGTATCTTGGTTGGGGTGGCAGTTACAATTGGAGATTGTATACAACTGTCAAAACTCGTAGGCCAGTCTTGGTGGCTCAGCCTGTAATTCCAGCATTTTGGGAGGCCGAGGTGAGTGGATTGCCTGAGTCCCAGGGTTTGAGACCAGCCCGGGCAACTTGGCGAGACCTCATCTCTGCAATAAATAAAAAATTAGCCAGTCGTGGTGATGCACGCCTGTAGTTCGGGCTCCTTGGAAGGCTGAGGCAGACGGATAGCCAGAGTCCAGCAGGTTGACGCTGGGGTGACCCTGAATGTGCCACTGAACTCCAGCCTCGGCGACGGAGTGAGACTCCAACTCCAAAAAAAAAAAAAAAAACTTGTGGATTGTACATCTAGTATCTGTGCATTGCAGTTTATGTAAAGTATATGTCAATTAAAAGTAAAACAGACAAAACGATATGAAACACACCCACACAAAAACCCAAAGTAAAAAAAGTTTTAGTTAAAAATAAACTTGCTGGGCGTGGTAGCTCACACCTATAATTCCAGGACTTTGGTACGCAGAAGCAAGAGGATTTTCTGAGCCCAGGGGTTCGAGACCAGCTTGGGCAACTTGGTAAGACCTCGTCTCTACAATAAACCACAAAATTTAGCCAGGCGTGGTGGCATACCTCTTTAGTTCCAGCTGCTTGGAAGGCTGAGACGGAAGGATAGCCTAAGCCCTGAAGGTCGAGGCTGCGGTGGCCGTGAGCATGCCCTTGCACTCCAGCCTGGGCGACAGAGTGAGATTCTGACAAATAAATAAATAAATAAACAAACTTAAAAATTATTACACTTATGTTTTTGGGTGAAGGTCTTACTCTGTCACTCAGGCTGGAGTGCAGTGGCACCATCATGGCTCACTGCAGTCTTGACTTCCTGGGCTCAGGCAAGGTAGCTGGGACTACAGACACTACTATGTTTGGCTAAATTTTTTTAATTTTTCGTAAAGATGAATTCTTACTATGTTGTCCATGCTGAACTCCTGGCCTCAAGTAATCCTCCCGTCTCATACTCCCAAGGGGCTGGAATTACACAGATGAGCCATCATACCCGGCCAAAAAATAAATTAAAAATTTAAAATAGAGGTGTGACCCATCACAGAGTAAAATGGTACAGTAAACTGCTGCTTTAAGAATCTAGAGCCGGATGCAGTGGCTCACACCTATAATCCCAGCACTTTGGAAGGCTGAGGTAAGAGGATTGCCTTAGCCCAGGGGTTCAAAACAGGCCTGGCAAGACCTTGTCTCTACAATAAATAAAAAAATTAGCCAGGCATGGTGGCCTGCACCTGTAGCTCCAGCTACTTGGAAGGTTGAGGTGGAAGGATCACCTGAGCTCAGCAGGTCGAGGCTGCAGTAGTCATGATTGTGCCACTGCACTTCAGCCTGGGGTAAATAGTGAGACTCTGACTCCAAAAAAAAAAAAAAAAGGAATTTAGATGTTTCTGAGTAGCCAGAGCTCATCTCTTCATTGCTCAGTGGATGTCAACATGAAAAATCCACAATTCTCAAGAACTTAAAATATTTGTTCATTGTTTTTTGTTTTTTTGTTTGCCAAATTTAGCTATTAATATAAGTTAACATTCATCAGGAAAAGATCTCTTTTTTTTTTTGAGTTGGAGTCTCACTCTGTCGCCCAGGCTGGAGTGCAGTGGCCGCTCCCGGCCACCGCAGCCTCGAGCTGCTGGCCTCCGGCGATCCCTCCGCCTCAGCCTTCCAAGTAGCTGGAACTACAGGCACGCTCTACCACGCCCGGCTAAGGAAAAGATCTTTAACATCCTTAATGCCAAAGTATTGCTGTCCCAAGTATCTCCCTTATGGTCCATGTGTGCTTGAAGATTTCCTGATTTTAGAAAAGTAACCCCCTTACATACTAGTTTTATTCTATGGCATTCTATTCCGTGAGGTATTAATTTCAAGAAAAACAAATTTGGTCACAAAAAGATTCTGCTTGGTTTTCTACTGAAAAAGGCCCAAACAATGGATTAAATCATTCATGCAAACTAAAATGTAAATCCCAACCAAATCTTCTCGGGACCGCACCCAACATCCTGGGGAGCAGGGCAGAGGCTGGGGAAACAGGACAGCAAGAGCTGCCAGCAGGTAGGAAGCGATTGATGGAGGAGAGAGGGTCCCGTTTGTTTTGGGTGCCGTGCACTGTTTTAGGGACTTACTGTCATGATGTCATTTAAAGAACACAAACAAGAGTACAGCAAAGGAATTCAAACAGAGGTCAAAAAACTTCTTGCCTATCTTTACCCAGGAGCACAAAATCATGTCTTGGCAGATGCGACACTGACAGATGCCAGGAAGGACTGGGTGGAGGTGGCTGCCAAGAACAGTCACCTCCTAGGAAGTCTAACACCTCCCCCCAACCCCAGACAGGTGGCTGGGTCTTTGCAAGACTTGGCTAAGCAGCCAGTCAGTCTAAGAAAGTGTGTGTTTAATTTTGGAGAATGGGCCAGCTGTTTTATATGATTATTTTTAATTAGTTATTTTTCTGGGGTTTGATTAAATTTGGAAATAATTGTATCTTGCGAACTATTTCAGAACCTCAGATGGTAAACCTAGGGCTGCCTCAGGAATTCGGGGATGGGTTGTCACCCTGTGACCAATGCAAGTCCTGAAAACAAGCATCCTTTGTCTTCAGAAGAGGTCACGGCCATGCAAATTTTTCTAGTTCTTCTCTGCTTGGAAAGAGAATCCCATCTGGCCGACTTCTCTTTTTTTCTCTGCTTTCTTGTATGAAATATGCAAAACACAAATGCGTGAGCCACCAGAGGAGTAGACTATGTCACCTGACTATTGCAGATAAAATTGAAACATGACAAGAAGTAAAAATTTGCCCTTGGGAAAAGGCATGTAAAAGACACGGTATTTGCATAATGATATTATAGCTTTTTAAATAAATCCAGAATGGGTAGTCAAATCAATTGTGGGGGGGAAAAGAAAATTGCCAGTTAAACATTCAGTTATAAATAAACTGTAGGCGAAATCATTTAAGGATCTAGAATATTTAAATTTGGGATGTGAACTCATTGTTTTATAAATAGAAAAACCCAAGCATTTTTTAATATTGTTAAGATTATGTGTCTGACCCATTTCTGTTTATCACTTTGTAATTTACAAAGCACTTTCACACCCATTATACTATCTGATACTCATGACAATCTATGAGTTGCATAGGGTAGCTATTATTAGACCTGTTTTTTAAAGAAGAAACTGAAGCTTGGAACAGTTTCACCCAAGGTCATCCACTAGCTTTAGTTGAAACTCACATGCAGGTCTTGACATTCAAAACTCCTGGACTCTACCCAGTATCCTACCACTTCTGTTCTCTTCCTGAAAGTATTATGAAACTAAATAAGTTAATCATAGAACAAACTCCTTAACTAACTATATTTGCCAGTGCAATTTTGCTTTTGTTTTTGTTTTTTTGAGTCAAAGTCTTACTCTGTCACCCAGACTGGAGTGCAGTGGCACATTCAAGGCCACCCCATGGCCTTCTGGGCTCCAGTGATCCTTCTGCTTCAACCGTCCAAGTAGCTGGAACTACAGGCATGCGCCACCATGTCTGGTTAATTTTTGGATTAGCCATGTTGTCCAGGCTGGTCTCGAACCCCTGGGCTCAGGCAAACCTCTTGCCTCCGCCTCCCAAAGTGCTAGAATTACAGGCGTGACCCACTGTGCCCGGTTTATAAGTACAACTTTAGAAAGGCTTTATCAATTTAGTGTGATGGTTAAGACTGTGGAACCACTGCTTAGCTGTGTGACCTGGAGTGAGCTACTAAGCATTCTATGCCTCAGTTAATCACCTGTAAGATAGTAATAATAACAGTATATTTACTTAATGGAGTTTTGAAAGCAACACATGAGTTAATACATGTTAAGCTCTTGGTACAGTGCCTGGCTTACAGTGATCAGTTAGTAAATGCAAGGTATTACTGTCTTTGCAAATTAATTTTTGTTGGGTTGCTCTGATAAGCACTGAGATATTTTAAGTAACTATGGAAGTGCTGTATTGCATAAATCCTAATACTATACAAATTAAAGACTGAAACCAAATATTTCACTATCTCTAGTTTGCTCTTGCCAATTATGAGTAAGTTTCTCTGTTATCTGATCAGGGATCAGACCTCAGAGTCAAGTTTATCAACCTACAGTCATAACAAAACACTACAGCTTACATCAACCCTGAGTCATCCCAGTCCAAGAATCATGGGGACTTTAGTGTCACTGTGAACAGCCTTTTGGCCTTTCCAAAATAATGTGAAACTGTTCCCTTGCTCACACATTTATTATGTAAAACACTATTTAGATACCAAGTTCCCTCAGGGAAATAAGTAGCAGACTTGGTTTTTCCCTTCAAGAAGCAGTATAAAAACGGCAGATGCATCGTCAGGAATCATCAAGTCTTCTCATATCATACAGCAAAGATGCTCTCAACAATTCCTGCTATTCGGTGAAAGGAGTACAAGAACAGCTTGAAGGGAATTCTGCCAGGTAAACGAGGGACTAGTTGGACATGAAAAAAAAAATCGGCCTGTAATCCCGCGCCTTGGGAGGCTGAGGTGAGTGGATTGCCTGAGCCCGCAGGTTTGAGACCCGCCTGGGCAACTTGGTGAGACCTCATCTCTACAATAAATCAAAAAATTAGCCGGGCATGGTAGCGCGTGCCTGTAGTTCCAGCTACTTGGAAGGGTGAGGTGGAAGGATGGCCTGAGCCCAGCAGGTCGAGGCTGCAGTGGCCGGGAGCGGCCACTGCACTCCAGTCTGGGGGACAGAGTGAGACTCCAACTCAAAAAAAAAAAAAGGTGGTACTCAAGAAGTAGCACATTGAGTTTCCAAAGTCTATGAATCCATAGTTATGTGCCAGGGGAGTGGGGGAAGAGAAAGGAAATCTTTCCTGTTTGGAAGAATGCCAGCCAGTAAATGTTTCCATAGATGATGGAAATTCGCCATTTTGCTACCCAGTGCGATAACTAATTCAAGAAAGAATTGTCTAAATCAGTGGGTCTCAACTGTTGGTGTGCATCAGAATCACCTAGAGGCTTGTTAAAACACAGATTGGGCCGGTAAAGTGGCTCAGGAGGGGGGCGGTGGCCCATGCCTATAATCCCAGCACTTTGGGAGGCCAAGACGAGAGGCTTGCTTGAGCCTAGGAGTTCAAGACCAACCTGGGCAACATAGCAAGACCGTGTCTCTGCCAAAAAAAAAAAAAAAAAAATCAAACAATTAGCTGAATATGACGGCGGGTGCCTGTAGTAGCTACTTCAGAGGTTAAGATGGAAGGATTGCCTGAGCCCAGGAGGTCGAGGCTGTAGTGCTGATGGTGCCACTGCACTCCAGCCTGGGCAACAGAGTAAGAACCTAACTCAAAAGAAAAAAAAAAAGGTTGCTGGATGTCACCCCCAGAGTCTCTAATTCAGCAGGTGGGATCCAAGATTTTGCTTTTCTATCAAGTTCCCAGACCATATTTAGAGAGCCACTAATCTAAACAATCGAGTGATAAGAAACAGGATATTCACACAAAGGTTTTTCAAAGCAAACATTTAGAAGGAAGAAAAGAATCAAAGTGACTCAGAGTGGGAGAAATTACCAACACCTCTTCTGACTAAGTTCACATATCATTGCTTATGTTATCTGGTCCTGGAATCACTTGATTTGAAAAGGGTAGACCTTCCCTGAAATGCGAGACAAGATCAATCGCAACTTCTTAAGAGCACTTTAGGACTAAGGGTTCTAACATTTTTCTACTATTAACAGACTTGCTTGACCTCAGATAAGTACAGCCGACCTTTGAACAAGTGAGGGGGTGTGGAAATTTCGGGGCGTTGGCTGACCCCACACACAGTTGAAAATATGAGTAAAACTTTTGACTCCCCAAAATCTTAACTCCTAATATCCTACTGTTGACTGGAAATCTTGCTGATAAACAACTGATGAACACATATTTTGTACGTTTTGTGTATTATGTATTGCATTCTTACAATAAAGCCAGAGAAAAGAAAACATTATTAAGAAAATCATAAGGAAGATGACTTCTTTAAGTGAAAGAGGATCCCCGTAAAGATCTTCATCTTAATCATCTTCACATTGACTAGGCAGAGGAGGAGGAGGGGGAGGAGGGAGAGGAGGCCTCAGTCTTGCTGTCTCAGGGGTGTCAGAGATTAAAGAAAATCGCCTGCCTGTGCAGGAGGGTTGCGTGAGCCCAGGAGGTAGAGACTGCAATGAGCTGCAATTATGCCACTGCACTCCAGCCAGGGCAACAGAGAGAGACCCTGTTGAAAGAAAGAGAGAGAGGGAGGGAGGGAGGAAGGGAAGGAGGAAAGGAGAGAGGGAGGGAGGGAGGAAGAAAGAAAGAATGAAGGTCAAATGGCAAATTTTTATTAAAAAAAGAAAAACAGGCTGGGCATGGTAGTTCAAGCCTGTAATCCCAGCACTTTGGGAGGCCGAGACAAAAGGATTGCCTGAGCTCAGGGGTTTGAGACTAGCCTGGGCAACTTGGTGAGACCTCGTCTCTACAATAAATCAAAAAATTAGCCAGGCATGGTGGCACATACCTGTAGTTCCAGCTGCTTGGAAGGCTGAAGCAGAAGGATCACCTGAGCCCAGCAGGTTGAGGCTACGGTGGCTGTGAGTATGCCACTGCACTCCAGCCTGGGTGACAGAATGAGACTCCAACCCCCCCCAAAAAAATAATCTCCTATAAGTGGACACATTCAAACCTGTGTTGTTGAAGGGTCAACTGTACTTGACTTTTGTTTAGGATCTATCTATGCCTTTACTTATTTAAAAAAAAGGGTCTTGAACTATGAGTTTTCCATGGACCTAATGGCAACTGGTTACAAAGCCTGAAGAAATTAGGCTGGAAGAAATGACTGCACCCTGCAGCTTAGAAATCAGAAAATAGCAGTAGAGAGACACCATCTCTAGTGCACATTATTTTTATAATATTGCATCAGAGGTTTCTTTTTTTAAGAAAGATGCTTGTCTTAGCAATATAGATTTTAAAAGAATGTGAAAGATAAATGTTTTAAGACAAGTTTTAAAAAATCAATGTTGTTGCAGCTACTTTGCTTTTATGGGGGGGGGGACCAGGAATCACTTGACTCTGCAAAAGTAAACTAACTCGGATCTTTTAAGCTGAGCAGTACTTGCTTGCTAGGTGTGAAACCACAAACCGCTCTTGTAAAATTCTTTGTGTAATCATGAGTAGATGAAAGGAAATCTTATCAGGAAATTTGTGTTTTTGTTCTGTACTATCTGTAAAAAGCAGCTAATATATACTCAGTGCAATTCCAACAGGTCCCAGTCTTCCTTCCTTTACAGACTCTCCACTCCAATCTTGAGACCATTCTGAGGAATAAGTGGAATTAGAGCGACCATGGGCATAATTTGAAGGCTACCTCACAGATTACCTTTCAGCTCCTGCCATTTTAATTTTTTATTTTTTATTTTTATTTTTTAGAAAGGGTCTTGCTCTGTCACCCAGGCTGGAGTGCAGGAGTGCAATTATAGCTCATTGCAGCCTCAACCTTCTGGACTCAAGTGATTCTCCCACCTCAGCCTCCCAATATGTTGGAATTGCAGGCATGAGGCCACCACACCTAACCTCCTGCTTTTTTTTTTTTTTTTTTTAATCTCATTAAAGAGCCTCTCGGCCAGGAGAGGGCAAGTCACCTTGATGAACATGCATGGGGGAAGGGTGGTTCCCCAAAGGAAAGCTCTCATTGGAAAAAAAAAAAAAGAGGAAAAGAGACCCGCATTTGATTCAGTGAAATTAGAATCTCTGAGGAAACAGGAGTCTGGCATTAGGCAAGTGTAAGGTTTGGGAAGCAGGATTTGGGTCAGGAATAGAAGGATACATCTCAGAGGCAAACACTCAGAGGGTGGTGTGAGGGGAGGGGAACAGGTCGACAGGTCGGCCTGAAGGCCCAGTCCGGCTGTCAGGTAGGGAAGGAGAGGAAGACCCTGGGAAGAAGGGTTTGCTTTCATTTTCCTTGTGTTGCAAGTGGATTATAAATATCACTTCCAGCAAAGCTGATAAGGCTGAAATTATGCAGCTCTGGGCTAACCGTCTTCATATATTTTTATCCCATGCCTCCATCAGCACTGCCTCCCCCTCCCATGCCCTCTCCCATTCCACCCCTGCAAGATACCCTCTTGTCACTCTTCGTCATGGCAATGGGTTGTGGAGTCAGGAAGGAGAGCCAAGCCAAGCCCTTGGAGGGCTGCGACTCACTCGACTTGCTCTGCCATCTCCAGTTTCTTAGTGCAGGTCTCCAGGGGCCCTTGGAATTCCCCTGGTAGTCAGGACGTGCCTTGAGGTGGAAAGCCAAAGTCAGATGTGCATGTTGAGAACCCAGAACATGTGTCCAGCTTTTTTGACTAATCTGCATTCCATGATAATTATACACAAAGAAACACATCATTTTAACATTCCAAAATGCACCTAATCACACACACTTATTTATTTGGTATTAATAAAATGATCAAGGCCCAACGTGGTGGCTCACACCTGTAATCCTAGCATCTTGGGAGGCGGAGGTGAGAGGATTGCCTGAGCATGAGGGTTCGAGATCAGTCTGGGCAACATGGTGTGACCTCATTGTCCCTACAACAAATGAAAAAAATTAGTTGTACATGGTAGTTCATGCCTATAGTTCCAGCTACTTGGAAGGCTGAGGCGGGAGGATGACCTGAGCCCAGCAGGCCAAGGTTGCAGTGGCTGTGAGCATGCCACTGGACTCCCACGCTGGGCGACAGAGTGAGACTCCAACTCAAAAACAAACAAAACAAAAATGAATTAGGCAGGGTGTGATGGCTCACACCTGTAATCCCAACACTTAGGGAGGCTGGGACAAGAGTGGTCTCAGTGGCACAGCCTGTAATCCTCCTTTGGGAGGCCGAGGTGAGTGGATCGCCTGAACCCGCAAGTTTGAGAACAGTCTGGGGGCCTTGGCGAGACCTCAACTCTACAACAAATAGAACTAGCCAAGCATGGTAGTATGTGCTTGTAGTTCCAGCTACTTGGAAGGCTGAGGCGGAAGGATCACCTGAACCAAGCAGGTTGACACTGGGGAGGCCATGAGTGCCACTGTGCTCCAACCTGGGTGACGGAGTGAGACTCCAACTCAAAAAAAAAAGAGTATCACTTGAGTCCAGGAATCAAGACCAGCCTGGGCAACATGACAAGATCTTGTCTCTACAATATATAAGAAAAGTAGCAAGGTGAAGTGTTGCACACCTGCGGTCTCAGCTACTCAGGAGGCTGAGGCGGGAGGTTGAGTCTGCGGTGAGCCATGATCATGCCACTGCACTCCAGCCTGGGCAACAGAGTGAAACTCCAAATCAAAAACAAAATAAAAAAGAGTTAGGCTAGGCACAGTGGCTCACGCCTGCAATCCCAGCACTTAGGGAGGCTGAGGCAAGAGGATCACTTGAGCTCAAGAATTCAAAACCAGCCTGGGCAACATGACAAGACCTTGTCTCTACAATAAATAAGAAAATTAGCCAGGTGTGGTGGTGCGCACCTGCAGTCCCAGCTACTCAGGAGGCTGAGGCAGAAGGATGACCTGAGCCCAGGAGGTTGAGGCTGTGGTGAGCCATGATCGTGCCACTGCACTCCAGGCTGGGCAACAAATAAGACCTCCCAATTCAAAAAGCCCCCAAAACCCCAAACAAACAAAAAAGATTGAAGTAGAAGTTAATGGCTCAATGAGGGAGCTACAGGGGGATGGTTTTGACTTTCAATAAAGTAAAAGTCGAGATCAGGAATGAAAGGCAGATGGATATGGGTGGGGGGATAAGGTATAAGAGGAAAAGCTATAAATGAGATGTTCTGGAGATTGATGCACAGAGTTTGCCAGATTCAGTCGATTGCTGGGTGATACAAGCACTCTTTTGAGGCTTGGGATCAGGACATTAAGGTGACACCAAGTAGTGCAATTGTGTTGTTCTTTAGTGATCCCCAGGTGCACTGGCATAGATACAGACCTAGTGGATGGTTGGGGTTATCTGAGGCTGGACTTTGTGGAGAGCAGGTGTGGTAAAAGAAGAGAGACAAGGAAATGGAAAATATTTGCAAGGGAGTAATCATAAGGATAATCATGAACTTTAAGAAGTAAAGAGAGAAGAGGCTGTGCATCGTGGCTCACACCTGTAATCCCAACATTTTGGGAGGCTGAGGCGAGAGGATTGTCTGAGCCCAGGGGTTTGCGATCAGCCTGGACAACTTGGCAAGACCTTGTCTCTAGAGTAAATTTTTAAAAATTAGCCGCGCTTGGTGGCGTGCATCTGTAGTTCTAGCTACTTTGGGAGGCTGAGGCAGAAGGATCGCCTGAGCCCGGCAAGTCAAGGCTGCAGTAGCTATGATCATACCATTGCACTCCAGCCTGGCAACAGAGTGAGACTCCGACTCAAAGAAAAAAAAAGAGAGAGAAAGAAAAAAAGACAGCAGGAGAAGATTGCCCCAGAGTGGAAGCGAACAGTGTGGATATTCATTCTACCTCTGATGTGAATTATGTTATCTTCCCTCTTAGAAGGCAGAAGCAATTAAGACCCATTTTGTTTTAAAATAATTTATCTCCATCTCATTAGCAAACTAAACCCAGAACTTCATTAACAGAAAAATACAACATGAGCAAGGACACTTTATTCTAGGAATACATGAATGGTTGAACATTAAACATTACATCAAATGGTGGAAGAATGACAAATGATCATATCCTCAGATACTGCGATCAGTTATCTTTTGCTGTGTAGCAGGCCACCCCCAAACTCGGTAGCATAAAGCAATCAATATCTTATACTCATGGTTCTGTGGGTCAGTAATCAGACAGAGCACAGCTGGGACCACGGGTCCCTGCTCTGCCGTGCCCAGAGCCTCAGCCGAGAAGACTCAAAGTCTGGAGTGACGATCACTGAGGCTTAGAATCATCTGAGGGTGTCATCACACATGTGTTTGGCGCTCCATGCTGGCTGCTGGCTGGGATCACAGTGGGCTGTCCGATGGAAAACTTATGCATGGTACTTTCTCCAGGGGCTAATCTGAGCTTTCTCATAGCAGGACTGATAGGTTCCAAGAGAAGAAGGTGGATGGTGGATGTGCGTAGCGTTTTTATGATCTATCCTCAAACGTCACATAGTACCATTTCTGCCATATTCTATTGGTTCAGGCAGTCACAAAGATCTTCGCAGGTTAAACAGAAGAAGATACAGACCCCACCAATCTGATGTAGTCGGGGCTCTCCAGAAAAATAGAACCAATCGTACATATCTAAGAGGGGATTTATTATGGGAATTGATTCATGCAATTCTGAAGGCTGAGAAGTACCATGCGACATCATCTACAAGCTGTAGCACCAAGAAAGTCAATGGTGTCATTCACTCTGAGCCCAGAGACCTGAGAACCCTGGGAGCCAATGATGTAACACTCAATCTGAGGCCAAGGGTCTGAGAAATTAGGGGGCCTCCAGTTTAGGTCTTAGAATCTGAAGGCTTGATGTATAAGGGCAGAAGATGGCTGTCACAGCTCCAGAAGAAAGAGCACATTTGCCTTGCCTCTGCCTTTTTATTCTGAGTCCTCAGTGAATTTGATAGTGCCTGCCTACATTGGATAAGGGCACATATTTCTTATTCAGTTCACTAATTTGAATGCCAATCTCTTCCAGAAACACCCTCACAGGCATACACAGAAATAATGTTTTACCAGATGTCTACATTTCCCTTAATCTAGTCAGATTAACACCTAAAATTAACCACCAAAAGTCCATCCCTTGTCAGCTTGTCACCCATATGCATCTCTCTAAACCATACTTAATCTCAAAATAAAGGCGATAACAAGGTCGTAGTTCCACCTAACAGGATACAGTTATTCTGTGTACCGCTGAAAACACACTAATCAACTTCCCCAGAAGAGGAGGTAAAATCCTTGAGTGATGTTTACTCTTCTGCTTGACATTCCATAATTTAAGTTCTATGATGTAAAATTATGAATAAATACTGATATAAACTCAATTACATCATATGTTACATAGTAAAGGAATGAGAGGACAAGAAGCAAAGATATTTGCTTAATATATGCATATATACACAGAAATGTATTCTTAACAAACTAAGGAGGGAACCCTAATGACAGTGACAGTCCTTAGGTCTATAACTGGTCTCCTGGCTGTAGCTGGCTGTATAACTACCTTCTTCTACTACTCATTCTATGTTCTTTTTGCCTTCAGTAAACACCCCAGCAGGTCATGGTTCTTTACCTGATGGGATGCCCCAAATCCAGAAGGGGGTGAGCCATTTGCAGTCCTGTCTGGTTTGAGTCGTTGTGGTTTCTCATTGACTTTACTCAGCAGGCCTGATAATATGAAGAGATATCCTAAGGCAGGGGTCCCCAGTCCCCGGGCTGTGGACTGGTCCCGGTCCGTGGCCTGTTAGGAACCAGGCCTCACCACAGGAGGTGAGTGGAGGTCGGCAAGTGAAGTTTCATTTGTATTTGCAGCCACTCCCCATTGCTCGCATTACTGCCTGAGCTCCACCTCCTGTCAGATAAGCAATGGCATTAGATTCATTAGATTCTCATAGGAATGCAAACTCTACTGTGAACTGTGCATGCGAGAGATCTAGGTTGCGAGCTCCTTATGAGAATCTAATGTTGTTGCTGCTCTGCACAATTACATGTAATGTGCTTGAATCATCCTGAAACCATCCCCTCCCCCCAAAAAAAACAGATCCCTGATGACAAAAAGGTTGGGGACCACTGCCCCAAGGGATTGCATATATTACAGATGTGCTCTTCCTTATCTACACTGCAGGGTAGTAGTCTAGTTGGGTAGTCCAGATCCATCACCTCAGTCACATCCTAACTTCCTTCTTGGCCTGTTGACTTGAAGCCATGAGGCACCCAAAGTGACCAAGTGTCGGTCTTAACTTCCAGTTCAATGGAATAAACGCTGTGTCTCCTGGCAGAAGCATTCCTCCCTATGGAACGAAGAACTCTAAGCCATCAGAGCATAAGTTGTGGGAACAGGAAGAAAAAATTTGGCTAGTGGACCACTAAAAGTAATGGTGAGTGATTCCTGGACCTGTGATTTATGGCTCTGGGTTTATACAGGGTTTATGGCTCTAGATTTATACTGGGTGCTGATTCAGAGCACATACAGCCTTCTGGAGAACTTTGTCCCAGCTATTCAAGGTATTTTCATGTAACTGCTTCTTCAAAAGGTCATTCCACCATTCCAAAAAGCCAGCTGCTTCAAGAAGATGGGGGGCATTGGAAGACCAGTGAATTCCATGAGCATATTGCAGTTCTTTGGCTGTGAAGTGGGCTCCTTGGTTAGAAGTAATGCTTTGTGGAATACCATGACAGTGATAAGACATTCTGTAAGCCCACAGATGGGCGTTTTGGCAGAAGCAATGGAAACAGTGTCAAGCATGTGGGATGGGAGGTGTTGTGGCCATCTTAAAAAATACAATCTGCTACAGATACTGAACAATTGTTTAATAAAATTCAGCAGCCCTTCCTTTTCAAGCTCTTAGATCAAAAGAAATAGAAGAATGGATATATATGCAAGATAATTGAAAGCAGTGTCTCAAAGAAATACTTGCACATCCATGTTCATTGCAGCATTATTCACAATAGCCAAGAGGCGAAATCAATCCAAGTGTCCAAAAACAGATGAAAAAATAAACAAACGTGGTCTACACATACAATGGAATATTATTTAGCCTTAACAAGGAAGGAAATTCTGACACATGCTATAACGTGGACCTTGAGATTATACTAAACCAGTCATAAAAAGGCAGACACTGTATGATCTCACATACACAGGGTATCTAGAGTAGTCACACTGATAGAAACAGAAAGAAGAATGGTGGTTCCCAGGGTCTGGAGGGAAGGAAATGGGGAGTTGCTGTTTAATGGGTGCAGAGTTTCAGTTTTGCATGACGAAACTAATTCTGGAGATTGGTGGCACAGTAATGTGAATATACTTATTGAACTATACATTTAAAAATGGTTGCCAGGCACGATGGCTCATGCCTGTAACCACAGCACTTTGGAAGGTGGAGGTGAGAGGATTGCCTGAGCCCAGGGGGTTGAGACCAGCATGGGCAACATGGCGAGACCTCATCTCTAAAAACCAAACCAAAAAATTAACGGTGTGGTGGCGCACACCTGTAGTTCCAGCTACTTGGAAGGCTGAGGCTGCAGGATTGCCTGAGCCCAGCAAGTCGAGGTTGCGGTGACCGTGAGCATGTCACTGCACTCCAGCCTGGGCAACAGGGTGAGACTCTGATTCCCAAAAAAATGGTTAAGATGGTAAGTTTTATGTTATATGTATTTTACCATGATTTAAAAAACAAATAGAAAAAAAACCCTTTCTAGATATGCTAAAGAATGCTGTGGCAGAGATTGCATATTGGCGTGCTCTAGAATGTTCAGACAGAAGTTAAAAAATGGCATTTTCTAGACTCCCCTGTGGCTAGGGCTTGGGATGTGATTTGGATCCCACCAAACAGAAGCACTCATGTGAGACTTGAAACGGCGTCATGTGTAGAGAGAAGCGGTGTCAAGAGCATCAGTTTTGTGGCTGTCGACTGTGGTAGAGGTGGCATGGTCTGGAGCCAGCCACTAGAGCAGCAGCTTATGAATTTGGCAGACGACTTCTTGATTCAGCAGTCTTCAGCATCAGTGATGGCCGCAGTCCCAATTTCTGGGAAGGCAGAGTGGTAATGGCGTCCAGAAGTTGACCCTGAATCCTCAGACTAAGTCCCACTCCACCCAGCTTTATGAAAAGGCTGGAAGCAAAATCATGATTTGCAAATAAAATGATTCGATGAGATTCTGGAGAATCAGAGACTGTATTTTAGAAATAAAACTATTGAACTAATGAAAGAGTTAAATAAGGTGGCCAGATTTAAGCCAACTCTAAAAAAAAAAAATGCTTTCTCTTTAACCCAGCAATAATCAGGTAGAAATGTACCTTAAAAATCCAGTTTCAAATGACAACCAAAATTGACAAGAATTGAATAAAATTATTAGAAATGTGCTAGATCTATGCAGCACGTGGGTTTCATTTCAGTCCTCTTTCCCTTTTTCACCTTCAGAATATGTTCCACATTCTCCTAACTAAATCAATAAACAACTAAAAGGAATCTTATGACAAAATACTTCATGAGAACTGTTCCCACTGAAGTCTCAGTAAAAAGAAAGCCTATTTTTGCCTGATCAAATTAAAATTCAATTCTTCTTTAGCTGTAACTGTTTTTCCACCCCAAGGTTTTGTTGTTTTTGTTTTAACTTCTCTGTCAGAGTCTGGAAAACAAAAACTATACGCTCCATAAATCAAGGCAAACTTTTTCATTTTCAGAGAAAGGGGGTTAAGAGGAAAGCAATTCTGAAGTAGAAATGTTTCTGCCTCAGGGAGAGAAACCTTTAATGCAATCCTTATGAAACTGTGTTCCTGGCATTCTCTTCATAAATCATGCATGTATAAATAATTTTCAAAGATTTTGGGAAATGAGCTGTTGCACAAGGGATGATGGGATATGTTATTTTGTTTTTGTATTTGTTTTCTTTCTCTTTCTTTTTTTAGAGTTGCTGGTCATTTATTGGTCAAAAAATGAAGAGGGTGTCTTTGTTAGAAACAGTAAAAAAAAAAAAAAGATCTGATAAAATATGGATGCCTGAGCTATATTTATCATGAGTAAACTCTGTTTAAGAAATGCAACCAAAATTAGGGTAAACTGTAAGCTCTTTACTTAGAGATCCAGAGCCATATCAGTTTCAGTACACAGTTTGAGAAAATAATCAATTTGGGAAATTATAGTTATAGTTCTATAATCAATTAACTTGAGGTATTTACTTGAGGATGCATGAGGATTAAAAATATCATTGCTAGGCTGGGTGCAGTGGTTTGAGCCTGTAATCCCAGCACTTTGGGAGGCCAGAGTAAGAGGATTGCCTGAGTTCAGGGGCTCGGGGCCAGCCTGGGCAACTTGGTGAGACCTTGTCTCTACAATAAATCAAAAAATAAACTGGGCGTGGTAGCATGCACCTGTAGTTCCAGCAGCTTGGAAGGCTGAGGTGGAAAGATTGTCTGAGCCCAGCAGGTCGAGGCTGCAGCAACCATGAGAGTGCCACTGCACTCCAGCCTGGGCAACAGAGTGAGACACTGACTCAAATAATAATAATAATAATAATAATAATAATAATAATAATAATTGCTATCCTATAAAACAATATACATATACAAATATATCCATTGGGTCCTTTGGAAAACACTTGAGAGGGAGTTAAGAATGTAAAAATCGGCCAAGCTCAGAGGTTCACACCTATAATTCCAGCACTCTGCGAGGCTGAGGCAGGAGTAATGCTTGAGCCCACGAGTTTGAGACCAGCCTGGGCAACATAGTGAGCTCTCATCTCTATAAAAAAAATTTTAAAATGAGTCGAACGTGGTGGCATGTTCCTGTAGTCCCAGCTACTCAGGAGGTCAAGGCAGAAGGATTGCCTGAGCCCAGGAGGTAAAGGCTGTAGTGGGCTGTGATCATGTCACTGCACTCCAGTTAGGACAACAGAGTGAGACTTAGACTTAAAAAAAAAGTTCACAAAACATGGTAAGACATTTGCCTAACAGAAAAAAGGAATACAAATAGAAAAAAAAATTCAAAAAACAAGTTGAACTAAACTGCAAACTATTTATTGTGGAATCCAACCTCCAAAATGGTCCAATGAGACTCACCTCCTGGGATTCATGCCTGGTATATAAACGACTCAGAAATAGTGTAATGGGCCTGGTGCAGTGACTCACACCTTGAATCCCAGCACTTTGTGAGGCCGAGGCGAGAGGATTGCCTAAGTCCGTGGGTTTGAGACCTTATGTCTACAGTAAATCAAAAAATTAGCTGGGCATAGGTGGCATGTGCCTGTAGTTCCAGCTACTTGGAAGGTTGAGGTGGAAGGATCACCTGAGCCCAGCAGGTGGAGGCTGCAGTGGCTGTGAGCATGCCACTGCACTCCAGTCTGGGCAGCAGAGTGAGACTCTGACTCAAAAAAACAAAACAAAACAAATTTTGACTCAGGGTTTCACTCATTTGATTTACAGAAGTTCTTAATTTCAATGAAGTCAAATTTATTGAACTTTTCCTTTATGGTTTGTGTTTTTTGTTTTATTTAAGAAACTCTTTCTGGGAGGGGCATACCTCATCAACAAGGGTACCTGCATAATCATCGTTTGTATACCTAACCCTGAATTGTACCCCACATCTTTATAATTTAAAAAAAAGAACTCTTTCCTACTTTGAACTTTTTTTTTTTTTTTTTTGAGTCTGAGTCTCACTCTTTCACCCATGCTGGCATAATCATGGCTCACTGCAGCCTTTACATCCTAGGCTCAGGCAATCCTTCTGTCTCAGCCTCCTGAGTAGCTGGGACTACAGGTGTGCGCCAACACACCCAGATAATTTTTTAACTTTTTTGTAAAGATGAGGTCTCACTATGTTGCCTAGGCTGATCTTTAACTCCTGGGCTCAAGCAATCCATTCACCTCAGTCTCCCAAAATGCTAGGATTACAGGCGTGAGCCACCATGCCTGACCATAAAGATATATATATATTTTCAAACAAAATGTATTAGAGAAAGAGGGGAGAAAAGAAAGGAAGTCATGCCAGAGCTGGTGGCAAGGGCGAGAGAAACCATGATGAAAACATTCTTAATTTCTCCTCATAGTCTCCTAATTTTGCTTTTTGCATTTAAGTCTTTAATCCAACCAGATTGTTTTGTGTAGGGTGTGAGTTAGAGGTGGAATTTTATTATTTTCTATATGTACTTATCAATCATCCATATTTTATTGAACAGTATATCTTTTCCCTACTAATCTACAATGCCAGCTGTATCATAAATCAAGCTTTCTATATAGTTGGCCCTCTACGGATCCATAGGGCTGTCTGTTTCTGTGCTAATACCCATTATTTTAATTACTTTAGTTATGTAATCAGTTTTCTTTTTTTTCTTTTCTTCTTTTTTTTTGAGTTGGAGTAACTCTGTCACCCAGGCTGGAGTGTAGTGGCACAGTCACGGCCACTGCATCCTCGACCTGCTGGGCTCCTATCCTTCTGCCTCAGCTCAGCCTTCCAAGTAGCTGGAACTATAGGCATGTGTCACCATGCACAGCTAATTTTTCTTGACTTAGTGTAAAGACGAGGGCTCACCAAGTTGCCCAGGCTTGTCTTGAACCTCTGGGCTCAGGAAATTTTCTCGCCTCGGCCTCCCATTACCGATGCTGAGCCCTGTGCCCGGCCTATGTAATCAATTTTCATATCTAGTAAATCAAGTTCCCCTGCTTTGTTCTTTTTATTTCCGCGCAGGTGCTGAATCAGGTTTTTGGTCTCCTCCCTGCCCCCGGCTGGAATGCAAACTCCAACAGCGGACCGATCTCGTGCGTCCAGTTCATCATGCTATCCCCAGGACCCACAATGCCTGCGCTCAGT
>CAUYQG010276797.1:0-13937 GCA_963574415.1 Tarsius wallacei | reverse complement strand
CTGGAACTACAGGCGTGCGCTACCACGCCCAGCTTGTTTTTGATTTATTGTAGAGATGAGATCTCGCCGAGTTGCCTGGGCTGGTCTCAGGCAGCTCACCCGTGGGCTCAGGCAATCCACTCGCCTTGGTCTCCCAAAATGCTGGAATTACAGGCTGAGCTACCGAACCCGGCCACGTGTGAGTTTTTTCAAGCTTCCACAACAAGTACCACAGACGTGGTGGCGTGAGTAGTGAGAACGTATCTCCTTACAGCTCTGAAGGCTTGAAGTCCAGGATTGAGGTGTCAGCAGGACTGGCTTCTTCTGAGGCCTCCCCTTGCTTTGCAGGTGGTTATCTCTGCCCTGCGTCTTCACACAGCTTTTCCTCTGTGTGTCTGAGTCCTAATTTTCTCTTCTCAAGGACACCAGTCATACTAGATGAGGACCCACCCATATAATCGCATTTACACGTAACCTTGAAAGACCCCGTCTCCAAATACAGTCACTTCTGAGATCCTGGGGGTGAGAACTTCAACATACAAATTTGGGAAGGGGGCCCCAATTCAGCCCATGATGCACACATTGGTGGGACAGTTGTCAAATTCAGGGGAACCGCTCTCAAGTTTCTTTCCTACCCAAGTGAGCACATGTTGGGGCACTTCAAGTCGTCTAAGTGCAGTGATTCATCTTGACCACACCATGAAGTGACCACCCTTACCAGCTGGTTGTCGATGACGTGGCTGTGCTGTGATGCTGATGTGGGAATCACGATGGCAGGATGTTTGCTGAAAATCCATTCTACATCTGGACGAGGGCAGTCACTTAACCACACAGAGGACTGCAAGCCACACAAGCTATCTCACGGTAGCTGTGATATCCCAACCACATACCCCACTAGCCCAATCCCAACAGTGCCATGGCACCCCCACAGCATTCCACGCAAGGGAAGCCAAAGCAGAAAGAATCAGGGGTCTTTGTGGGTTGTAGTTCAAATACTTTTATTTTGCATAAATACGTGTCCGGTGAACATGGCATCAAGGCCCTTCCAGCGTTTTGAAATGTACCGGGTAGAGGACAGGCCCTGATCTTTCAGCTCTGCAAACTTCCCAGGAAATCTGTCTCTGGGTGGGTCCAGGTTCTAAGCGTCCCCTCTTCCAGCCACTATGCAGTCCTTGGCCAGGCCAGAGTTCCAAAACGAGAAAGAAAACAAATGGGACTTTTTTGTGATGGGGGGTGGTGTGTGTGTGTTCATTTCTTTGGGCCACTGCAATTAATTACCACAAACATGGTGGCTGAAAACAGCCGAAATGTATTTTATTTATTTTGAAAACAGAAATCCCAAATCGAGGTGTCAGCAGGGCCCCATTCCCTCCAAAGCTACCGGGGGAGAATCCTTCCCTGCCTCTTCCGGCTTCCACTGGCTCCTGGTATTCCTTGGCCTGTGGTGGCATCACTCCAGCCTCCCCGCCTCCACACGGTCTTCTCTCCTAGGCTTCTTTTTGGTCTCATTGGACTCAGGGCCCGTCCTCATCCAGGATGATCTCATCTTGAGATCCTTGCCTCAGTTACATCCTCGAAGACCCTTATTTAAATACTGTCTTTCCAAATCCTAACCCTGGTACCTTATTTGGAGGGTCACATTCACAGGTACCAGGGTTAGGATTTGGAAAGACAGTATTTAAGTCACTGAAGAGGGATCAACAATGTTCTTACCAATCATGGCCTTAAGGAGAGCAGTCCTGGGCCTCAGTGGTTTCATTGGAAAGGAAAGACCACCTACCCATAGGGTGAAATCCAACCCTATGGCTCTCCTCGAGGCTCTGCCTGGTTTCAGTGTTGGTTTTCTTTTTTTTTTCTTTGAGTCACTGGAACCTCGACCTCCTGGGTAAGCGATCCTTCTGCCTCAGCCTCCCAAGTAGCTGGGACTACAGGTGCATTCCTTCACACTTCAAATGGATTTATTTTTAAAACTTCGGCCTCGTCTAAACAACAATGCCCACAAAATCAGGGGGTCAATGTCCCACTTCTACATTTTTTTTTTTTTTAGCCACCACACCTGGCTAATTTGTCTATTCTTTGTAAAGATGAGGTCTCACTATGTTGTCCAGGCTGGTCTGAACTCCTGGGCTCAATGATCCTCCTGCCTTGGCCTCCCAAAGTGCTGGGACTACAGGCGTGAGCCACCTTGCCCAGCCTAGGTTTCTCGGTTTTCATCCATTACCTGCAGGCTCTGAAGGCAAATGATCTGGGTTTTTCCTCTACTCAGCAGTGTTGTCCAAACTTTCATTCTCTTAACGTTCATGATGATTTTCATATCCGCAAACCACTTCATTCATGTTTTGCCTTTCACCCCATGTTTTTCTTCGTGTATTAATAGATTTATTTATTTTTGGCCTCACCCTAAACAGCAATACCCACAGAATCAGGGGGTCGATGTCCCACTTGTTTTTTTCCCCCAGTACTCACTTGAGTGAGCTTGCATGTGTTGGTCTCCACCTTTGTGTCAAGTGATGGCTAAGCCCTGGTCACTTCATCCTCACATCAGCCCTGCCAGGAAGGAGCTGGTGTCACCACCCCCATGTACAGTAGAGGACACGGAGGTACAGAAAGGGTGGGGAACTTGAGACAGGCAACATGGAAGGACAAAATGAAGAAACAGGGGAGGGGTGGAAGGAAGGGGAACCAGACCCACAGCCTAGTTCTTGGAGTGGAAGGGGTGGATGGGAAGGAGGAGGAGGAGGAGGAGGAGGAGGAGGAGGAAGAAGGAGAAAGGGCAGGGAGACACCCATGAGGGAGGGAATCATCGGGGATGAGATGAACCCTGAGCCCAGGAGTGGAGGAAGGGGCGTCCATCCTGCTTTGCAGAAGTCTTGGCTTTGCCAACACCATGCCCCTTGGGCCATCGTGATGTAGCCAAGGCCAGGGCTTCTACGTCCTTCGACATGGAGGCCCAAGAGGAAGATGAAGGCACTTATGAGGCCAGGGGGCTCTGAGCCACCCCCACCCATCCCACTGGCCCTGGGGAAGATCTCCTCTGGGGGCTGGCCCCTCAGCCTCCCACCAACGCTTCCGCAGCCTCGGTTGTTCTGGCTGCCTGCCCGAAACTCCCTATCACCAACATAGCCTCTCCTGCCCTCACCCGTGCTCCCCTGCGGACCCCTCAGGCCTGACTGGGTGCTCCGGCTTCACCCAAGAACCAGGTAGCACTGTTCATCTCTTCCATGACAGCGGTGCGTCCTGAGGGCCGGGCACCATTCTGGACACCGAGGACACAACAATGAACAAGACACAGTCCTGCCCTCACAGAGGTGACGTTCCTTGGAGAGCACATTCAGGCAGGCCAGCTGCGGTGACCCACAACCCTTGAATCTCAGTGGCTCAATTTCAGTGCCTAGGGGGTCCCAGGGTACTTCCCTGTGGTTCCCCCATCCTGAGTCTGGCCTTCTTAACCCCTTTTGTGCCACAGGCCCCTTTGGCAGTGTGGTGAAGTTTAGGAATCTCCTTGTGGAATCATGTTTTTCGAAGCAAAAAAATAAACCCATCCAAGATTACAGAGGATATCAATTAAATCGAAATGTAGTTTTCACAAAAATGTTTTGACTTGTCACATAGTAATATGTATGCTCCTTTATTAACACATTAAATTATAAGACACAGTGGCAGGTCTAATGACTACTGTAATTTCCCAGCAGTGATGGGTGTAACCCTAGGGTTGAAAAACTACAATCGAGGGGCCAAATCAGGCAGGCCTGTCACGTGTCTTTGTAAATAAAGTTTTATTGGCACACAGCCACACTCATTTATTTATTTAACGTCTATGGCTGAGTTTGTGTTACAATAGCAGAATTGAACAGTTGCAACAGAGACTGTGTAGCCTAAAATATCTATTAGCTGTACTTTTATAGGAAACATTAGCTGTAAACAATATTGTGAGACATTTGCAGCAACTGCCATGTAGCATAAAAACATCTATCATTACTCCTGGAGAAAAAGTCACAGCCTTTTGCTGCCACTGTTGTGGCTTGTTGACTACATTCATAATTGAAGAAAATAACACTTTGCAATTAGAGATAAGAAAATAAAGGTGCAATTAATTTTTCAAAATTCCAATTCAGATTTCCCCTCCGGTGTCTTCTAGCCACAGATCTTTTGGGAGTCTTAGGAATGACCCCAGGCTAGAAAGTCCTTATAAAAAGCCCTAATCCAAGACCTCAGAAGTTCCCCCTCCCCATCCTTTGCACCCACAAATAGTAAAGAAAGGTGCAAGTGTGTAAGGTCCTGCTGATTTCATAGCCCAGGACTGAGGGTGGTGTCCATCACTTTCACTGTATCCCACTGATCAGAACTCAATCACAGGGTCACACCTAGTTTCAAGGGATGCTGAGAGATGTAGTCAAGTGGTGAGCTTAACAAATGATGGAAAGAACTAGCAATAATCAAATATGTGCCATGTCAGGTGGCAATGAGTATGATGGAATCAGAGCTCCATCAAATGAACAGGGAATTCCAGCATAAACCATGATTTTAAGCAGGATGATCAGGAAAGGCCCCACTGAGAGACAACACCAAACCAAGATCTGAAGCTTCCAAGCATGGAATTTCTGGGAAATGGTGTTGCAGGCACCAGGAGTAGAATGTGCGAAGGCCTGAGAAAATAGCAACTGTGATGATTTAAAAGGACTGAGAGTCAGCCCAGTATATGTTTTCACCGGTTTCTCGTCTGTCTCCCCTGCGAAAATGCCAGCCCGTGAAGAAGCAATGCTTGTCTGTTTTGTTCACAGCTCTCTCCCAAGAGCCTAGAGCCTAGCATGCCTGACACACAAGCTGCACCTCTTGTGGAACGCTGCCTGAATATGGCGGGTCTGCATGTTCCAGGGAGGCGACAGGTGAGGGCTGGGAGGTGGCCTCCAGCGAGACCACTCAGGACCATAGGCCACGGCAAGGATCACAGTGTTATTCTTGTGGAATAGGAAATGATTGGAGGGTTTTCAGCATGGACGGATGAGCTCCAATTTTCAGGCCGAAAAGATGAGGGGAAAGAGACAAGGCTGTGGGCAAAGTTAGTCTGACACCAGAAGGCAGGTGCAATTCAGCCGGCCTCAGGAGCAGTGAGGGAGCTGAGGGATGGGACCCGCAGGACCCTTATCCTGGAGCCCCCCTGCTGAGAAAGGCTTTCTATGGGGCCTTTGGAAAGCACATGTCATGGGCTCTCTTCTGAGTCCCAAGGCTCCAGGGGCAGCTGAGACAGGAAGCTCACCACCTAGAGAGGTTGGACCCTGGGAAACCTCATTGCGTGAATCAGGCGTGCAGAGACATCTTAGGAAAAAGTACAATGTTACTGCATCTTGAGCGATTTTTTTTTTTTTTTTTTTTTTTTTTTGTTGGGGGAGGTTATCCAAAGCGTGGATGCAATCAATAGAAACACGTAAAACAGGACGTTTCAAACCCCCATTGCATTTCAAATACATAACCAGAGCAGCAAAAAGCAGACATGGAGGGACTGCTGGGAGCCTCCTGGAGACAGGCCTTGCTTGGGTGTCTCTGGGTGCAGCGCTGGTCCGGCCTGGCTACAGGCGTCTCTGGTGAGCTCGGTGACGGGCACCAGGGGGCTCCTTGGCGCTCTTAGGTCTTGAGGGTGCAGGCTCTGCGGCGCGACAAAGGGGCTGGGGTCCCTTCCCCGCCCCCTCGCCCCCGCCTCCCCCCTCGCTCTCTCTCCACGCCGCCTCAGCCCCGGGCTGGAAAGCCCCCGGGAGGCCGCCACGGTAATGACCCCTCGACAGCTGCGCTCCCCGCGAAGCAGCCTCCCCCTCCCGCGGGCCCCCGGCCTCCGCCCCGCCGCCTCCGGAGACAGGTTCGCACCTGCTCGGGGCCATTTCTCATCAATTAGGCCTTGGCAGCGCTTGAATGGGGCCCGGCGAGGGCGCGTCCCGGCGGCCCCTCCCGCGCCGGCCCGGCCGCCCCGCGCGCGCAGATGGCAGCGAGGGCGCAGCTGCCCGCCGGGCTCGGGGGCCACCGTCCGCCCAGTATTCACAGCCCCCAGGTTGGACCGGGGGCCGGGCACACCTGCGCGGCGCAGATGGCGCGGGCGGCGGCAGCAGGCACCACAGGCTCCCGGGGGACGGGGAGGCGGGACGCGGCGGGAGGCGGCAGTCGCCGCGGGGCGGCTCCTCTCCGAGCCTGGAACCCGCGGGGACCCGGCCGCCGAGGACAGGGACGGGGCGGCGCCACAAGCCACGCCCTCCGCCCGTCGCCGCCTCGCTGTGCGTCCCGGCGCAAGAGGCTTCCCGGGCCTCCTCGCTGGAAAAGGAGGGAGGCCGTTTTGGAGTGTGGGCAGCTCGGTAACCTAAATGCCCAGCGATAGGGGACTGGCCGGAAGACTTGCGCTGCGCTCTGCAGGGAAAACCACGTGCTAATAAAAGCAAGCCAGGGAGAGATCTGTGTCCAGCGTGACCTTCAACCTGGGGAATCCGAGTCTGAGCTCGCTGCATCCCCCTTCCATCTCTGTGTGCTTGGTCAGGTCTTGCCTTGCCAGGTCAGTTTTCTCACCTGCAGAATGGGGTCATAACAGGGCTGTGGCAAGAGCTAACCGAGGTAATGGCTTGAAAGTGCCGAACATAGGACCTGGTACACAGTGTAGACCTCTTGAGGACTTTTTTTCTGATTTCTTATTATAGAAGTAGCACATACCACTGCCTGGTAGGAATTCACACTTTATAAAGAGGATTAAAAGCTAAAATGCCCTACAAGTTTATGTCCACCTTAGATAACTGTTGGTAACAGTTTTGTGTTTTACCTCATGAGTTTTTTTTTTTTCCTACAGTCTATGTACATACATAAATACAGATTTCAAGGTAAAATGAGAAGTTTAACTTAGCTAAAATCCTGGACTCTGGGGATTGACTGCCTGCCTCGAAAAACTTGACTCCTGTCTCCCTGCTGTGTGTCTCTGAGAAAATGTCTTACCTACTCTGGACCCTCGTTTTCTCATCTATATCCTTGTAGGACAGTTGTGAGATTAACACAAAACATTTTGATCAGTGCAAATAGAAATATTAGCTTTATTGTAAATTTTGTCCTTAATATTTATTAAATATTTTTCTGTGCTGGAAAGGCCAAAACGGTAATATTCTTTTTAATAACCATAGAACATGCGACCTTACGATAGACCATGGCACATTTAAGCAGTCCTCTTTGCGAAGTGCTGGGGTCGGTTACCCATGCTGTCATGAACACTCTTGGAAGCACCCCTCTGTGCCCTGGTGTGAGACTTCCTGTGACATCAGGTCCCAGAGTGCCATTTGCTGGGTAAGGCCTAGATGGTTTGCTTCTACCAGGGTCAGAAGTTGGGTGTTGGTTAATGAGACTCTCAGGCGTAAAATGTAAGAGGATACCCCAAAAGAACCCCTCAGCGATCGAGATAAATCATATTTTAATACAATCATTTAAAAATCAGAATGAATGTTAAAGCAATTCATGATGAGCAAAATATCAAAATTCTAAAGACAGGATCTGACAGTGCCATACTGGCCTTGCTGAGGCCTGTGGTCAAAGGGAAAGTGTGTCCTTATATACATATATACATATATATATATATATTAAATTTCAATAGCTCTAGGGGGTAAAAATAGTTTTTGGTTACATGGTTGTTTTGGATGGTGGTGAAGAAGTCTGAGCTTTAAGTGTACCCACCACTCTCACCTATGCACCTTGTACCCAACAAGTGATTTTTCGTGCCTTCTCTCATTCCTCCCATATACACATTTTTATGTATTCGTTAATGGTAGTTTTTAATTTCCCAGATCATTAAAGTAGTTGAAAAAGAGATATACTGAAAAGTTAAATAGTAGGTGTATTAAAACTCACAACATCTATCTATGTTTAAATATTCTCTTTATACCCAACACAGAATTTGTATGAATTTTACTTTTCTGACTTTAATGGCAGCATGCTAATGGCTAATACTTTCAAAATCTACTTCTGGAAAGAAATTGGCTGTGAAAAAAGTGGATTAGGCCAGGCTCGGTGGCTCAGTCTGTAATCCCACGCTTTGGGAGGCCGAGGTGAGTGAATTGCCTGAGCCCACAGGTTCGAGACCCGCCTGGGCAACTTGGCAAGACCTCATCTCTATAATAAATCAAAAATCAGCCGGGCGTGGTAGCACGCGCCTGTAGTTCCGGCTACTGGGAAGGCTGAGGCAGAAGGATTGCCGGAGCCCAGCAGGTCGAGGCTGCGGTGGCCGGGAACGGCCACTGCACTCCAGTCTGGGCGACAGAGTGAGACTCCAACTGAAAAAAAGAAAAGAAAAGAAAAAAAGTAGATTAAAAACATATACATGAGGGTGGCACTTTTTTCCCTTGGCCTCAGGCTCCAGAATTACTGGACAAGGTGCTGGCTATTGCTAAGTCACCTTCCAGGGGGTCGCCAATGGACACTCCCCCAACTACAGGCCATTTCACAAGCACCTTTTGGGATTAAGCTGTTTGCAACACAGGGTGACCATCTCCAAACTCGAGTTGGCGTGCCTAACTGGGCTGGCTTTCTGTCCCCATTTTCTTGTGAGAACTGCCCAAACCATGGCCTCGTCGGGCTCAGGTTACTGCTGGTTCTGGGAGCTGCCTTATCTCCGATCTGCAAAGCCCCAGCACTTCATTCTTGGGACAAGCTTTCGACCCTGAGCTAGACAAACTCTAAAACCCCTAGCACTGCCTTGGGGTCAATGACAGCAGCTCCCAGATCAACTAGATCAGGGACCCCTGCTGAAATAATCCCATTAATGTTCCCTTATCTGGGGCCAGCAACCCTGCCCCATCAGCTCACGTGTTTGTTCCCTCAGTGGGTACCCTGAGCCGCTGCTCTGAGCAGCCCTGAGTCAAACCCTGGGACCACGGCAAGTTAGTCATGGTCTCTGGAGCTCAAAGGGGCAGACAGACGGGTAAACAAAGCATTTCCAAGCCCCTTTCATGTGTGTTATTATCTCACCACATTGTCCCCAGAGTCTTGGGAACACTTGGGCCAGATATAATTCGATGTCAATGGGCATTTCAATTTTATCCTGTCTGAAGCAGTAATACTAATAACAATACAACTACTAATAATGACAGAGCGTTTCCTGTACCAGGCACTGTTCTAAGTGCTTTACATACATTAACTCTCTCGATCCTCATCAGGACCTGGTGAGGTCCCGTTTTTAGATCCATTCCACAGATGAAGAAACCGAGGCATTGAGGGACTCAGTCACTTGCCTAAGCTCCTGCAGATGTGACATGGCAGTGCTGAGGTACGAACCCAGGGATCTGACTCCAGAGTCTGTGCTTTTAATGTGACACTGTGATCTTAAGTTCGTTCCCATTCTCCCTCAATCTTCCATGTTTCAAAAAATGTCACCAGCAAAAAAGAAAAAAAAATCTAGGCACCATCTGTATTCCACTCTTACCCAATTCTTTTTCATACCTGTTTCTTCTCATCATTCAAATATCAGAGCTACCTGACATTTTGGTTTCTCCAGGGAAACCAGAGAATTCGAGAACATGTCGTTTATTTATGATCCCGGAGAAGCAGGAGAGAAGACAGGAGAGAAGGCAGTCAATACGGTGTGCCTTGACAAGCCAGCCAGTACAGCGGGCGACCACAGACCCCTCATCCCATGGACAAGCTCTGGAAAACAATGCAGAGCACACATTTCAGGATTATTCTGCCCAAGGACCGAGGGTGCTGGGGTATTGATGCACTCACTCCTGGGAGCCATTGGTTGAGATCTGCTAGGGGGTAGGGGATGGCGTTAAATCATGGGCACTTCTTCCAGCCAGCAGCACGTCTTTCCAGTTTCCGGGAAAGGAACCCCAGGTACAGATGCAGGTACTGACCCTTAAAAGTTACTCAAGCAAGCCAGGCTCGGTGGCTCAGCCTGTAATACCGTGCCTTTGGGAGGCTGAGGTGAGTGGATTGCCTGAGCCTGCGGGTTCGAGACCCGCCTGGGCAACTTGACGAGACCTCATCTCTACAATAAATCAAAAAATCAGCCGGGCGTGGTAGCGCGTGCCTGTAATTCTGGCTACTTGGAAGGCTGAGGCGGAAGGATCGCCGGAGCCCAGCAGGTTGAGGCTGGGTTGGCCGGGAGCGGCCACTGCACTCCAGTCTGGGTGACAGAGTGAGACTCCAACTCAAAAAAAAAAAAAAGTTACTCAAGCATCCGGGGACCATTTCTTTGTCCGTCTTCTACTCCTCATTCCTCACAGAAGAGGCAGACACAACTAAAGAGTGTGTCACCAAGTGGGTTTCCACAGGGGGCAGCACCAGGTGCCTGCCTCTGAGTGATGCCCTGCAGGGAGAGGGAGTGGAGTGGAGGTATTTATCCTCCACCACCCTACTTGTGATGGGTTGAGGGCTGCTTCTGGAGCACTCACCCATCAGCACTTCTGACTTGCCCTGACATGGGCCAAGTATGCTCCAGGGGCTCCTAGAAAAAGAGTCGCAGGTGGGGAACTGCAGGTGTTTGTGATGTTTTGGTGAGAGGAGGGCAGCACAAGACAATGGAGAAAGGGCCGCAAATAGCCTGCTCTACAGCAAGAGAACCAGACGACAGCCACCACTTAGTAAGCACCTACTGTTTGCCTGGCATCATGCCATGTGATTGCCTTGTATAATTTTATTGCAAAACTTACTTTTGCATCTCCATATTTAAACAAAGAAGGCAAAGATTAGAGAAAATAGGACTTGACCTAAAGTCACATATCTGGTTAAACATGGTGGATTCAGTATTGGAGCCGCGACTGTCTGACTAGCCAGACCCAATATTTTTCGCCTCCTGCTGTTTCTCCGGATTCCTCTGCATCTCTGAGATTCCTGATTTCCACCAATCTGGCCCATCGGGGTAATATGTACCAAGGCTCTTATGAGTGCCGAAGTGAATAAAATGCTAATCCTCATCAATAGATTAAACTGAGAAATGCTTAAACCAGAGATCTGCCTGCAATAAAAGCAATTGGGTGACTTCTTTGTAATTTGACTGCTCACACGAGCCCAGGAACCTGCGTTATAGCTTTACAAATCTGTGATAATTTCCTTCAACTTTCCCGTTTTATTGCTGCCATTAAAATCCCGTTGTGTTCTTAAAACAGAAAAAAAAATGATTAAAACAGATGTGGCTCTTAAAGTTACAATATGAATTTTACAACCCCCGGTTTTATGATACTGAGAGAAACTTCAGCCACCAGGGTCAGAGGCAAGAAAAATGGGACCGGATTTCTGAAATGGGTTCGGGGAGGAGGAAGGAGTGGGGTGAGGGGCTCAGAACGACAAAGACAGTCAGCAGAGCTCATTTCCTGACGTTTACTTTTCTCCCCAAACTCTGGGGACCAACTGCAGAATGTCACATTCGCAGCAGTCCCTCTGCACCACAAAGCCTGGTCCCGGCAGCTACGGAGGTGTGATTACATTACTGTCCCTCCCTCCAGCCTCGCCTCTGCTCCCCCCCCACACACACAAGTCACAACTTTCCAGTTAGACAATCTGCAGTGATCTTTGTTTTTTGAAGCAGTGCTTTGTAGTAAAAAGAGCACTGACGTTCACGTTCTAGTGCTAGATTGCCAACTAATTCACTATGCGACTTGGGCAAATCAGTCGACTCTAATTTCTTCGCCCGTAAAACCAAGGTACCGGATTCTCTCGGCTCTCTCCAGCTCTGCCATTCTATGGCCTCACCTGCAGGAGCACAGTGCCTGGCACAATGGGAGTTCTGAATATCTATTGCCTGAAGAAATAAATGAATTCCTAAATGTGTCTCACTTTGCTTTTTTTTGAAAAACGAGAGAATTAATAAAAAGATGAAAATAACCATGATATTTGTTTCCTTTTTGAAAATATTAATGACAAGAGTGGCAAAGATTTAAAAGAGCCATATATAGCACTGTCCGTGACACAGTCTTCTGTCCTGCTGGTGGGGTCAAATGGTGTCCTATTTCTGGAAAGTGACTATCAAAATGCTAAATGGGCATAACCTTTGATCAGCGTTTCACTCTCAGGAATTTATCCTAAGGAAGCAGAAACACATATTTAGAGCATGAGAAATAAAGTCCAGGGGAAAGAGAGAAAAATAACATAAAAGTTTATGTGCCATTTTAATTTTTTTAAACTGCATGGAAAATAACTGAGAGGAAAAACATGAAAATGTTGCATAGACGTCTCTCTGGTTGGTAAGACTATGGATTATTTCTGTTTTCTTCCTTATGTATTTGAATGTTAATCTCACACCCTGGCTACCTTCGGGTCTCTGATCAAACGTCGCCTTGTCATCAGGGTTTTTCTTGACCAGTTTATCTAAAAGAGCAGGTCCCTGTTGCCATCCGTCATCAATTTTCTTACTAGTTTTATTTTCCTTCACTGCTGGACATCGTATTTTATAAGTACTTAATTATGAATTCAATGAGCTTCACAACCTGATGTCAGTTCCACAGCCTGGCTCCCCAGCACTGAAACAGTGTCTGGATTACAGGAGGCGCAAAATGGGAATGACAATTTGGATGGATAGATGGTGCATTCAAATATATATGAGCAAAGATCATCTATTGCAATGTTGTTTATAATAGCAAACTTTGAAAACCGACCGAATGCCTAACGGTAGAAACTGCTTAATGTAATATAGTACCTCTGTCCATGGGAAATCTATGCAGTACTTAGTTCAAGTTTTTAAACATATATGTATATAAGCATGTATGAGTGTGCATAATTGTATTTTTCTTCCTAACAACAAAAGCAATTCATGCTAGTTGAAACAAATCAATCAACAAAGATCAGTGAATACCAACACAACAACTCACACACCCTGAGACTCAGCCCACATTTTAAGCTTTAATAGTGGGCTGAGGCCGGGCGCAGTGGTGTACGCCTATAATCCCAGCACTTTGGGAGGCCAAGGTGTGAGGACTGTCTGAGCCCAGGGGTTGGAGACCAGCCTGGGCACCTTGGCAAGAACTTGTCTCTACAATAAGTAAAAAAATAGCCAGGCATGATGGTGCCCGCTTATGGTTCCAGCTACTTGGAAGGCTGAGGCGGAAGGATCATCTGAGCCCAGCAGGTCAAGGCTGTAGTGGCTGTGATTGTGCCACTGCACTGCAGCCTGGGTGACAGAGGGAGACTCTGACTCACAAAAACAAACACACAAAAAAAGTTGGCTAAGAATCTTTCCATATATTTTCCACCCCCACCCTGCCTCACTTATACAAACAAATGCCAACATATAGTCACACAAGATTCCATCCTTCCCACCCTTTCTAATATCTAATCAATATAAATGATGGACACCTCTCCAAGCTGACATATATGGATCCAATTCAAACTACAACATGGAAATCATAATATGGGTACGGTGTAATGTATTGAATTATTGCACAGGGCAACCCCCTAGGGTCCCCTCCCACAGTGGGAGCTTTTCTGTCCTCTCAATAAATCCTGCTTTCTAAAATAAAAAAAAAATATATTGCACTGTGTCCACCAAGACATTCAGATTGCTCCCAATTTATTGCAGGTATAATCCATGCTGTAATAAGCATCTTTGCTGGTACGTCCTATATTGATAATTTTATTTCCATAGAATGGATTTTCAAATGCGAGATTTCTAGGTCCAAAGTTCCAAAGCCAAGGATTTTAAATTTAATAATACTCTTTTTTTAAAAGCAGGATTTATTGAGAGGACAGAAAAGCTCCCACAGTTGGAGGGGATCTGACGGAGTTTAATAATACTTCCAAAAACATTGTCACATTCCACCAAGAATGTCATCCAGGCTGGAGTGCAGTGGCACACTCATGGCCACTGCAGCCTCGACCTGCTGAGCTCAGGTGATCCTTCCACCTCAGCCTTCCAAGTAGCTGAAACGACAGGTGCCACGCCACCACGCCTTGTTAATTTTTTGATTTATTGTAGAGACAAGGTCTCGCCAAGTTGTTGCACAGTTTCACTGGTC
>CAUYQG010276793.1:0-11215 GCA_963574415.1 Tarsius wallacei | reverse complement strand
TTTTTTCTTGGTCAGTCTAGCTAGGGAACCATTGAACAAGCTTTTTGTTTCATTGACTTTTTGGATTATCTTTTTGTCTTCTATGTCCCGGATTTGGGTTTTTATTTGGGTCATTTGGATTCTTCTGCTGAAGTTAGGGTTATGGTGGTCTTGCTTTTCCATCTTCCTTAGGTCACTTGTTAGGCTGTTAATTTGTGATCCTTCCATTTTATTCATGGGCGTTTGTAGACATATGAATTCCCCTCTTAGTACATCTTTCAAGGCATCCCAGAGATTTTGGTAAGATGCTTCTTCATTTTCATTTGTTTCCAGGTATCTTTTAATCTGTTTTGATTTCATCATTGACCCAGGAGTTGTTTAGCATCATGCTGTTTAGTGTCCATGTCTTTGTGGGTTTTGGTGGAACCTTGTTGGTGTTAATGTTTATTTTTATTCCACTGTGGTCCAAGAAGGTGCATGGAAAATTTCGACCTTTTGAAATTTGTTTATGCTTGATTTATGGTAAATATGTGGTCGATCTTAGAGTACGTTCCATGCGATGATGAGTAGAATGTATATTCTGTGGTCGTTGGATGGAGTGTTCTGTAGGTATCAATCACGTTTATTTAGTCAAGAGTAACACTGAGGTTCTGAATCTCATTGCTGATTTTTTGTCCTGATGATCTGTCTAGGGTTGTGAGTGGGGTATTAAAGTCTCCAGCTATGATAGTGTTAGAGTCAATATCTTTTTGAGTTTACTTAGAAGCTGCTTTATGAAAGTTGGCACTCCTATGTTGGGTGCATATATGTTTAGGATAGATATTTCTTATTGATGGATAGAACCTTTTATCATTATGTAGTGGCCTTCTGTATCTTTTTTAATTTTTGATAGCTTAAAGGGTATTAAGTCTGAAATTAAAATCATGACTCCTCTTTTCCTTTTTGTTCCGTTTGCCTGAAAATTTGTTTCCCATCCTCTTACTTTGAGTCTGTGAGTGTTTTTTCTAGTGAGATGAGTCTCTTGAAGGCAATATATTGTTTCCTGGTGATATTTTATCCATTTTGCCATTCTATGTCTTTTCAGTGGTGCATTTAGTCCATTCGAATTCAGGCTAATTATTGAAATGTGGGAGTTGATCCCTATCATAAGGTTCTTATAGAGTTGTTGTTGTTCCTCTTAATTTGTTGTCTTTCTTGTGGTTTTGGGGTGGGTTCGTATGTGTTTAAGTCTTTTTCCTGTACTCTTGCAAAGAATGTGATCATTCTTTTTCCTTTTCTTCTGTGTTTAATAATTTCTTAAGTATTTCTTGGAGAGGTGGTCTGGTGGCAGCGTAAATTCTTAGGGATTGGATATCTGGGAAAGTTTTTAATTCTCCCTCACTGGTGATGCTTAGCTTGGCTGGGTAGGTTATTCTTCTTTGAAATTGTTTATCTTTTAGAACTTTGAAGATAGGGCTCCAAGCTCTCCTAGCCTGCAGTGTATCTGTAGATAAATCTGCTGCTATTCGTATTGGTCTTCCATGGTAGTTGATCTGACTGTTTTCTCTTGCTGCCTTTAGGATTTTATCTTTTATACCTACTTTGTTTAGGCGAATTATTATGTGTCTGGGAGTTGGTCTTTCATTTGTTGTCTAGCAGGGGTTCTCTGTATCTCTTGTGTTTGAATTTTCACATTACTGATGAGATGAGGCAAGTTTTCTTGAATAATCCCATGGTATGTTTGTTCCAGAGTGGACTCTGTCTCTCTTTCTGCCTTAGAAAGTCCAATTACTCTTAGGTTTGGTCTCTTGAAGTAATCGCTCATCTCTTGTAGGTTTTGTTCTGTCTTTTTAAGCTTCTTTTCTATGTTTTTGACAGTTTGGGTTAGTTCTATATTTTGGTCCTCAAGCTCTGAGATTCATTTTTCTGCTTGGTTAATTGTACTTTCCATGCTTATCAGTTTGTTATTTATTTCATTCACAGTATTCTTTACTATCTTTACTACTGTTATCTCAGTTATCAACTCCTTCCTAGTTTCCTTTTATCTCTCCTCAATTCTTTTTAATCTCTCCATTAATGTCTTGATATCTGGGTTCATAGTTTGAGACCAGTCATTCTTGGGGCTCTTCATTGTTTGCATTCCAAAGTCAGTTTTCTCAGTGTCTGACCCATGTGAGAAACCCATATTCTTCTTTTGGTTTTTTCTTCATTCGTGTAGATTTTTCTCTCCCCCTTTCTCTCCCTTTCTTTAGTTCTGTTTTTCAGGGAATGTGGGGTTGCTTTTACTTCTTTTTGTTCCGTCTCTTGTTCTTCCTTATGAGCGTCCTCTGGCCTTGTTCACTTTTGAGGCTTTACCATAGGTTGGGGATGTACTTTTTGCAGTTTTGAGATTTAATTGATGGGGAAGCTGTGATTCAGAATCTATCTGCAGATCCCAGCTTCCACCAACAGGTGTATGGGCATACTGGACCCCACTTCTTACTGCCTTACAATCTGTCCATGCAGTGGGGTTTAGGTTTGCTCCCTGGAACCAAAGGAGGTAAGAAAAAGGAAAATAATGGAAGAAGGGGGGGGTCAAGAGGAAGTTGGAGAGAGAGAAGAGTAAGAGGGAAAACAGACATACATACAAACTAACAAGTGAAAAAGAGACACAAGTCCAGAAAAGTATAAAAAGCAAACAAACAAGATTCCCTAAAGCATACCGGTAATCACACAAAGACGGTCCAATAAGTTCATGCCTTTTGATGTGCTTTTCCCCAACACAAACAAGTAGTCTAACTCAAAAAGCAAACAAAAGTGAGCAAAACAAACAGTCAAAACAATAAAATAAAAAATCAAAATAAGAAACAAGACTAGCTCTTTCCTGAGTGTCTAAAGTCTCTTCAGCTCTGATCTCTAGCCTTTCCCCTTTGCAGGCAGATAGACTTACTCATAGGTTGGGTTGGTTCCCTTGGCTTGCTGCCTGAGAGGTCTGCCACAGGACTGAGTCTGATTCAGTGTAGGGGAGGGCCTTTTGTCTCCTGTTTGGTGAGGTTACCTTAGAATCCAAGGTGGAGGCTGCTCTTAGATGGGCTGGGGCATTGCAAATCTCTTCCTGGAAAATGACTGTGGTGGGTGGCTCCTCTTTTGCCACCTTTCTCTCTACTTGTTCTTTCTCTCCACTAGTCCGATTTGTGTGTAGGGCAGGCAGCAGGCAATGGCAGCGGCTTTGGGCCCCCCACAGGGCACTTCAGCCAGGAATGGAGCTGGTATCTCTGAGGGACAGGTGCCTAGAGCCTCCCTGGGTGACGGCAGCTTGAGATGGAGCTGGGCGGGGACCTGGAACCCAGGGCAGGGGCCCGAAACTCTGAGGGTTGAGCACTGGCTGCTACTTTGGGTGCTTCAGTCCGGAGACACAGATGCTGGGGGCCTGCATGGGTAGCGGCAGCCTTGGGCCTTGTGGGGGGCCCCAGGAGGGAATTGAGCCTGTGGTTCCAAGGGGCGGGAGTGGCAGCCCTCCCAGGTCTGCCAGCCTGAGACTGGACTGGGTGCCCAGCCAGGGAGGGAGCCGGCAGCAGTTGAGTGCCAGGCAGACCAGTGTAACCAGCGAGGGAACCCAGATCTCCACAAGGCAGTATCCATGGGTTTCCACAGGTGGCTGTGAGTGGCGTGGGGCCGGATGAGATGGTGCAGCTAGGGAGGGAGCTGGGAGCTCCACTCGGCTGGAGCCTGGGGCTGCCCAGGGTAGAACAGCAGTGGCAGAGGAGCCACGGTAGCTGACTGTGTGTGGGACCGAGTATCTCCAGGCCTCGGACCGGTGTGGCTGGTGTTGGGTGTGGGGGGGAGCGGGGAAGGAAAGTAAGAGTCTTTATGGGAACTCACTTTCAGAGAATCTCACAGTCCCACCTGTGCCATCGCCATCTTCAGGATTTTTTCTTTTATATCTACTTTGTTTAGGTGAATTATTATTTTTCTGGGAGTTGGTCTTCTCATTTGTTGTCTTGCAAGGGTTCTCTGGATCTCTTGTATTAGAATTTTCGCATCACTGATGAGATGAGGGAAATTTTCTTGAATGATTTCATGGAATGTTTGTTCCAGGGTGGTCCCTGTGTCTCTTTCTCCCTCAGGGAGTCCAAGTACTCTTAGGTTCAGTCTCTTGAAATAATTGCTCATCTCTTGAAGGTTTGGTTCTGTCTTTTTAAGGTTCTTTTCTATGTTTTTAACAGTTTAGTTTAGTTCTATATTTAGGTCCTCAAACTCTGAGATTCTTTCTTCTGCTTGGCTAATTCTGCTTTCCATGCTTATTAGTTTGTTATTTATTTCAATCACAGTATTCTTTACTGCTGTTATCTCAGTTATCAACTCCTTCCTATTTTCTTCTTGTCTCTCCTCAGTTCTTTTTATTCTCTCTATTAATGCTTTGATGACTGGGTTTGTAGTATGTGACCCATCATTCTAGGGGCTCTTCATTGTTTGCATTCCGAAATCTGTTTTCTCAGTATCTGTCCTCTCAGGGGTCTGTGTGAGACCCGTATTCTTCTTTTGGTTTTTTTTCCATCTGTGTAGATTCCCCCCCCCCCCCCTTTTCCCCCTTCTTTAATTCTGTTGTTCAGGGATGGCAGGGTTGCTTTTACTTCGGCTTGCTCAATCTCCTATTCTTCCTTTTGTGACTCCTCTGGCTTTGTTCAATTCTGAGGCTGGACTGTGGGTTGGGGGCTATACTTTTTTGCAGTTTTGAGATTTAACTGAGGGGGGAGCTGTGATTCAAAATCTATCTGCAGATCCTAGTATCCACCAACAGGTGTATGGGTACCCTAGAACTCCCTTCCCACTACCTTGCAATCTGTCCATGCAGTGGGGGTGTAAGTTTGTCCCATGAAAGCAAAATTTGGTAAGACAAAGGAAAAGATGGAGCAGGGAAGGAGGGGGGGGGGGAAGAGGAAGGTGGTGAGAGAGAAGAGTAAGAGGGATCACAGACAAACTTGCCTACTAACAAATGAAAAGAGACACAAAAACAGAGAAGAGTAAAAAAAAACTGAAACATACAGACAATCATACAAACACACAAGCCAACCAAATTCCCTATTGATATACAATTCCCTTACACAAACAGGAGGTCTAAAGAAAAAAAAAGATAAATCAAAAAAATAACAGAAACAAGGCAAGTACAAAAATCTTATCAAAAAAAGAGAGAAGAGAGAAAAAAAGTAAAACATAAAACAAACAAAAATAAGCAAAACAGACAAAGAATAAAAATTTTTCAAAAGTAAAAACAACGAATCAAGCTTTCCCTGAGCTCATTCCTGTGAGCCCAATGTCCTTTCAGCTCTGATCTCTAGCTCTCATTGCAGGCTGGTAGGGTTGCTCACAGCTAGAACCAAATGTCTCAGGCCTGCTGTTCAAGGAGCAGATCTGGACTCAGTCGGCTTACTGACTGTCAGGTCTGCCACTCAAGTCCAACCTGTCTGTGTCCAATCTAGCAGGGGAGAGGGTCTTCTGTCTCTTCCTGTTTGATGTGACAACCATAGGTCCCAAGTTGAAGGCTGGGCAGAGCTGTGTGGAGCTGGGTGGGGTGATGCCAGGCTCTGCCTGGTCCTGGGACAGAGAAAATGGCTGCGCTGGGCACCTCTGTACCAGGCATGGGCCTCCTCCCTGCCCCTCTCTGATCCTCTCTCCACCAATTGAACTCTGGGCTCCAGCTGATCCCCGAGTCCTCCATTGTGGAGCAACTTGGGGCAGGGAAGGGAGCTGGGAATTCCACAGGGCCAGGAGCCGAGGGCCACAGCAGTGGTGCAGTGCATGGGACCGGCTACAGCAGCCACCTTTTGTGGAGGCAGCAGCGGCAGCCACATTTGCTGAGACTTTCACAGTCCCACTTGTCCCATTGCCATCTTGCCCCTCCCATTAGTATGGTTTTTTTGAGAAATGACTACTCATGTCCTTTTAAAAAATTTTAAGAAGATTATTACTGCTTTGTTTTGTTTTTGTTTTTGCTGTTTTTTTAGTTCCTTGCATATTCTGGATATTCATCTCTTGTCAGATGATTAGTTTGCAAATAATTTTTTTTCCATTCAAAAGGTTGCTCTTCATGCTTTCTGCACAAAAGCTTTTGAGTTTAATATAGTCCCATTTGTCTATTTTTATTTTTGTTGCCTGTGCTTTTGCAGTCTTAGACATAAAACTTTTGCCTAGTTTTATAGTTTCAGCTCCTACACTTAGGTCTTTAATCCATTTTGAGTTTTTTTTTTTTAAATATGATGAGAGATAGGGTTCTAGTTTCATTCTTTTGCATATAGCCCTCCAGTTTTTTCAGAACCACTTATTGAAGAGACTGTTCTTTTCCCAAAGCATGTTCTTACTGCCTTGTCAAAAATCAGTTGACTACAAATACATGGCTTCGTTTCTGAGTTTTCTATGTGATCCCATTGATCTATATATCTGCCTTTATGCCAATGCCATGCAGTTTTTGTTACTATAGCCTTGTAATATATTCTGCAGTCAGATAATGTGATGCCTCTAGCACTGTTCTTTTTACTCAAGTTGTTTTGGCTATTTTTGCTCTTTTGTGGTTCCATATGAATTTTAGGAATTATGTTTCTATTTATGTGAAAAATGTTGGTATTTTGATAAGTATGGCACTGACTCTGTAGATTGCTTTGGGTAGTATGGTTATTTTAGTGATATTAATTCTTCCAATTCATGAGCATGGGGTGGCTTTCAATTTGTCTGTTTACTTTTCAATTTATTTAATCAGTGTTTTGAAGTTTTCCTTGTAGAGGTCTTTCACCTCCTTGGCTAAATTTATTCCAATGTATTGTACTTTTTGTAGAAACTATAAATCAGATTGCCCTCTTGAATCCTTTTCCAGCTATGTCATTACTGGTGTACATAAATGTCACTGATTTTTCTATGTTGGTTTTGTATCCTGAAACTTAACTGAATTTGTTTGTGAGATCTAAGAAGTTTTTTGTTTTTTTTTTTTTGGTGAAGTCTTTAGGTTTTTCTAAATATAAGAACATGTCATCTGCAAAGAGGAACAATTTGACTTCCTCTTTTCCAATTTGAATTTTTTTATTTCTTTCTCTTGCTTGATTGCTCTGACTAGGACTTACAGTATTATGTTTAATAGAAGTGTTGAAAGTGAACAACCTTGCCTTGTTCCAGTTCTTAAAAGAAGGGTGTTCAGCTTCCCCCATTGAATATAATATTAGCTGTGAGTTTGTAACATATACCTTTTATTAAGTTGAGCTATGTTCATTCTACGCCTAATTTGTTGAGAGTTTCTATCATGAAGAATGCCAGATTTTATCAAATGCTTTTTCTACATCTACATTGAGATGATCATATGGTTTTCATCCTTAATTCAGTTGATGTGATGTATTATTTTTATTGATTTATATATATTGATTCATCCTTGCATGAAATGCAAGTCCTCTTGATCATGGTGTATTAGTTTTTTGATGTGCTGTTGGATTCTGTTTGCTAGTGTTTTGTCAAAGATTTTTGTGACTATGTTCATCAGTGGTATTGGCCTGTGGTTTACTTTTTTTGTTGTTGTGTCCTTGTCTGATTTTAATATCAAGATAATGTTTGCATCATAGAATGACTTAGGGGGAATTCTCTTCAATTTTTTGAAAAAGTTTGGGAAGAACTGTTGTCAGTTATTCTTTATAAATTTGGTAAAATTTGGCAGTAAATTCATACAATCCTGGGGGTTTTTTTGTTAGGAGACTTTAAAAATTACTGATTAAGTCTTGCTACTCATTATTGTTCTGTTTATGTGTTCTACTTCTTCCTGGTTCAGGCTTTGTAGGTTGTATATATTAGGAATTTATTCTTTTCCTCCAAGTTTTCTACTTTGTTAGCATATAGTAGTTCATAATAGTCCCTGATGATCGTTTGTATTTCTGTAGTATCAACTGTTATGTCTCCTTGTTTGTTCCTGATTTTGTTAAGCTGAATTTTAAAAGTCTCAGCATTGTCTCCTTTGTCTCACTCTTTTCCATACCAAATAAATCAATCATTCTTTCTATATCTTACTCCACACCTTTCAAGTAGTGGCCCACTGTAGAGTATCAAAGCCACAGTCATGTTTCCAGTGTCCACTTGTAAATATGTATATATATTTACACATATTTACAAATGGACACTCAAATATATATATGTTTGAGATCAGTTTGTTGAAACCTTTTCTAAGCCTGCAGCATTCACTTGACTATACCACAAACGGCCCCAACTCACATCAGCCTCAACAGATTTATTTAGTGTTTCCCTCAAGTGCCAGACAGATAAACCTTGAAGGATATGGGACTGCTGACATTTCTTTTAAGTAAGTGATGTTTTAAAAGGATTCTGAGTTACACGCTTATTCTATGTCAAATAAATATGCTACCTCACCTCCATCCTAAATCCTGATGGATAGAAGGACATGGATAAAAGGAAAAATCTTTGCCCACAATTAAGAAAAGAAAAAAATATCCACATTGTATCTAAAGAAAGTGAATCTGTCTTTTTGGTTCACTTTGGAGATTGCTAAAAAATACTACAAAAAAGTAACAATTAATTGTCTTTCAGCAAAAAGGTAAAAAGCACTGAAAACATTCTATGCAACAGGTATACAAGAAATTAGGCATGTAGGAGAAATGTAATAATTAGAGATTACCATCCTACTTAGAACTTTCAGATTTCTCATATGAATAATTCCCAAAGTTAGTAATTTTTTAATGCCCGTCTCAGAAGGGCATCAAATCACTCACTAAAATATGTAATCTTGACAAATAGCAAGTGTTTGTATTGAAATCTCTTTCCCTAGTAGCATCAACCAACTGGCTTTTCAAAGGCATGGACAAGGGTAGACAAGTTCAAACTTGAACTAAAAATGTCCTGAGTGCATGCACTTATCCCAAGCTTGCTCTTCGCTTGTTGGACTTTTGTCTTACAGAGGAGCCAACTGCAACATTGTTGCTTCCTCCTCATTGTGTTTGTTTCTACCAGGAGCCTCAGGAGCTATTGGATTTATTGATCATGGTCTGTTGATTATGTGCTTCCACATCTGCCTATTTTCAAAACATTGACAACATAATATGCAGTAGAGCTTATATGTTTTAGGTAACTTGATCAGTGAGGTGGAGTAAGGTGTCTACTTTCCCTTAATAAATAAATAAGGAGACTCTGAGGTCTTCTGAACTATCCAAAAAACAGTTTAGTAGTCCCTTTTGAGCACTAAACTCTCCAGCATTTCAATGATTACCATGGCCACAGACGAAAAAAAAAAACTAGAAAATCTTATACCATTCCAATGTTATATTTCTACCATATAAAAGCTTTTCCTACAGAGACACATTATCAGCATTTATGTGGTCTTAGTACACAGGGCTGAAATTTCTATGCTAATTTAAGAAAAATGAAACTGCTCTACAGCAACGAGAATGAACAAATAATAGTTCCAAACAATAACACATATGAATCTCAAATCTTAATGAGTGAAAGAAGCCTGACCTTAAACAGCATATACAATATGAGTCAATATATTTAAAGTTTAAATACAGGTAAATGTATAGCGTTAGAAGTCTGTGTAGTGTCACTCTTATAGAGAAGGGGGTGAGTGAATGAAATAGGGAATGGAGAGGGCTTGTGGGAAGCTTATTAAGTTGTTTCTTGGTCTAGGTTCTGATTACACTGGGTATACTTGGTGATGATTCATTCAGCTTTACGCTTATTACTTGTGTACTTTTTCTGCACGTATATTACATTGCAATAAAAATTTACTAACATAATAAAATTAAAGGAAGGAAATTTGAAAATTTTTCACCAATACTAAAAAGTATTTTAATGCTATTATATACAAAAAGCCATATACTAATAAAGCCTAAGTAAAAATAAAAATGTTTTTAAAAGTTTAAATGGGAAGCCATCACACCAAAAAAGGTAAGACAACTAAGGCAACGTGAAAGAGTGGGACATATTAAAGTGATCACCAAAGTTTGAAAATGCCCATCTGTTTTATGTGAGGAAAATAAATTCCACACAGATATTTAGGAGGAAAAAATAATTCCAAACTGTATAGAATTTTATCAAACATCCAACCACTTCATTTTTCAGATGAAGAAACTGTGGGATGGAGGAAAGCCACTTGCTCAAGCTAACCCAGCTGGTCAGCAGCAGTGTGAACATTATAAATCAAGCTTCTTCAGATCACCCTCCCCCATTTTAGAAGACCTAAACAGTTAAACTCCAGATCACAAAACAACTTTTCAAAAAAATTGATCTGATAACATGGAAGGTAAAAGTGCAGTTGCACGGCTACTGTGTGTCTTTGCAGGTTCCAAGGCTCCAGTCCTTGGGGATGTTCCTATAGTGACTTCCCCAAAGTTGTAATGAGTCATGACAAGGCATAGGAAAGCAACATGAACTCCTGCTGAGACTTCAGTGGAAGAAACTGAATCAGCCAAACAAGAATAGCAAGTCTTGAACATCTGGAAACTCCAGATCCCAAGGATAAGTTATCCTCATTTAAATTGGCCTGAGAAATCTCCAGATCACTGACTAGAGTTGAATGCAAAAAATAATTTTGAAGATTAAATATCGAGGGGGGCAGACTTTGTTGTTTGTGAATACTGTGTGCTTTTAAATAGGCCAAAGTTCCCTCTCAAAAGAATCTCTTGAAAAATAATGTTTCAGGAGAAGGGAATGAAATAAGAAGTCATTTCTATCTCCTTTTTTCCCTAAGCAATGACTGACACTAGGGAATCTAAATAGATGAGGTTGTGTAAGGGGAAGAGTTGGCAATAATAGACTAAGTCTCATGAGCAGAAGGATTAATTTGGAAGGCAGAGTCAACAGAGATGAGGTGACAAATGGGAACAAAGAAGAGTTAGAAAATCCAACCCAGTGAAAAGGATGCCTTCAGCCAATCAGAGGAAAGTGGCACTGCTTCCATAATTGTGTTTTTGTTTTCAACAAGTATCAGAGAAGCTTGACCAATGGTGGAAACTTAGGACAACTTTAGGACAACTATGAAATGGTAATGCCAGAGAAGACAATCATGGCAATGACTATTAAGCAACTCAGAAAAGTAAAAGCATCCACTCGCATCTGTTTCTCAAGAATTTTGTTTTTTTTTTATGAGTTGGAGTCTCATTCTGTCACCCAGGCTGGAGTGCCATGGCTCATCATGAATTTTTTAAGACAGGATCTCAGTCTCATGCATTGTCCATTTCACAAGTTCTATTTGGCTTTATTACACCGAGAGCAATTCCAGGCCCTACATTGAGCAATG
>CAUYQG010276791.1:0-17874 GCA_963574415.1 Tarsius wallacei | reverse complement strand
CCATCCAAATTGCTACAAAGTCCACGTTTGTCCTTTTTTATGGCAGCATACTATTCCATTGGGTATATGTACCACATTTTTTTATCCAGTCCAGCTTCGATGGGCAGTATGGTTGCTTCCATGTTTTTGATATTGTGAATAGCGCTGCGACAAACATACATGTGCAGGTATCTTCTTTGTAGAATGACTTGAGTTCCTCTGGGTATATTCCCAATAGGGGAATTGCTGGGTCATATGGAAGGTCAATTTCTAATTCTTTCAGAAATTGCCACTCTGTCTTCTAAAGAGGTTGTACTAGTTTGCATTCCCACCAGCAGCGTAGAAGTGTTCTTTTTTCTTTGCATTCTTGCCAGCATCTGTTGTTATTTATGAATGATGGCCATTCTTACTGGGGTTAGGTGGTCTCTCAATGTGGTTTTGATTTGCATTTCTCTGATGATTAGTGAGGCTGAGCACTTTTTCATGTGTCTGTTGGCTGCCCATATATCTTCTTTTGAGAAGTGTCCATTCATGTCTTTTGCCCACTTTTTAATGGGGGCTGTTTAATACTATTTTTTAATAGCAGCTTTATTATGATATAATTTGCTTACCATAGAATCTCTTTTAAATGTATAATTCACTAGTTTTCGGTATATTCATAGTATGCAATCTAAAATATCAATTTTAGAATATTTTCATCACTCCCAAAAAACCCTGCACCCTTTAGCAGCTATTTTTGAATATTTTATGTACCCATTGCTATTTTGTACAAAATCTCATTTGAAGAGCTTTGTTTCTCTAAGTAATCTTCTAAGCACGTTAAGTCCTTATATTAAAATCCAGTTAACTTCTTAGGACCAGTTTTAGAGAAATTATTCTAGGTTCTTAGAAAGACCTCCCAGAGATGAATGTGTATATATTTTGAACTAAAACCATTAGCAGTGCTGGAAAACTTAATGGGCATTGGTATCAGTCTTCATATTTATTGCACAAATAAAAATAAAAGAGTTTCTTTAAATTCATGGTCATCAGGTTTCCCATGTTTTTAGATTCTAATTATATATTATTAGCAAATAAATTCTAATTGTATACTATTAACAAATAAAAGAAAATCAACTTAAAGAAAGTGCAGTGTTGAGGTGAATAGATTAATTGATCTTATTTTGCTTTCTAACCTTAGAATACTTAATAATTCTATTTTATTTGCAATAAAAGTTAAAAAAAAAAAGTGAGGACCAAAGGAGAAAATTTAAGTAATGTATTTGCACTCAAACCTTTCATATCTTATCTACAATAACTCTGTAAAAGAAATTTATTTAACCATAAGTGTAAAGGACCACTGTCCAATATGGTAGTTACTGGCTACATACATATGGAGATCTTACTAGTACTACTGAGGACTGAATTTTTGACTTTATTTTAGTTTTAATTAGTTTATAAAACTAAAGCAGTATAAAATATGTTTCCAGTAAATTGCTTTTTTGTTCTTTGATAGGATCACATTTTACTTCACTGTCATATTGTGGGAAATATTATTTCATTGTAGGGCATGTAATTAGGCATGTGAATTATTTTTAATGTTATATAGACATATAACACTGATTTAATTGATGTCAATGGAATAATTCAAATGATTTTTTGAAAATAAAATGATTTTTTTCTACACACTGATGTAATATAATGTATATATTTGAATATTTTATGCAGACAGCATTATTTACAATAATACCTTTGTAGATTGTAATTAGTAATTATATAGAGATACTTGTTTTACAGGTATGTATATGTAATTTTGGGTATATTTATATATTATAAATTGATTATTTTAGTTGCTGTATTATTATATAAGTTTCTAATACAAAAATATAAATATGGAAAAAAAACTTTATAAAGAAAAAACATAGCCAGGCGCGGCGGCTCAGCCTATAATCTCAGCATTTTGGGAGGTCGAGGCGAGAGGATTGCCTGAGCCCAGGGGTTTGAGACCAACCTGGGCAACTTGGTAAGACCTCATCTCTACAGTCAATCACAAAAAAACCATCCAGGTGTGATAGCGCATGCCTGTACTTCCAACTACTTGGAAGGCTGAGGCAGAAGGATCACCCAAGCCCAGCAGGTCGAGGTTTCAGTGGCTGTGAGCGTGCCACTGCACTCCAGCTAGGCAATAAGAGTGAGTCTCCAACTCAAAAAAAAAAAGAAAGAACACTACTTATGCAGATATAAGTAAAGATACAGAAACTAGTACCAGAACAGTAGAGGACAAAATGAAAATGGAAAAAGAGATGCCACAAATTCCACAACAATGCTAAAGTAAAACAAAGAGTTTTTTTAGGTAAATATAAGAAAAATAAAGATGACAATACAGAGGGATATTTTCAGCTATTTGCTGAAGTCAGTTTGATAACAAATTTCCTCTCAATGTTCAAAAAAAATTTATATAATAGGTTCCCTTGAATCAGAATTAAATTAAATACATTATTTTTTTAGTTATTGATAATTTAAAAACATTTTACAAATGGTACAGTGCATGAAGTCATATTCTACTGAAAAACATTGAGTTGTATTGCATGTAGATTTTAAGATGTCCTCTAGAAAATGATCATTTTGCTTTTACTGAACATCTATTTGTTAGAGCAGTGCATAGTGCTATTTCAAGTAAAAATTTTTTATATATATTTTTAAGTTCCTACCATATGCTCTAGCAAAACAATGAATTACACTTTTTAAAAGTTGACAGGACAAAGAAACTGGTAAAAGGACAGCTTTTGGCAGATCAAGAGTAGAAAAGAAGACTTGCTTTTCACTGTGTACTCTTATAGCATTATAATTTTTCATCATGTGATATATTACTTTTTCAAAAAACGTAACAGACAAATTGTTGAGACAGTAAGATAAAAATGTTTTCCAGTTTAAGATTAGCACCAAACTTCTGAGCAGGGCCATGATACTTTGCATCTTTCACACTTTTGAAAGTGAATCACATAAACATGGATATAAACAAGTAGAGATTCATCATAAAATGCCAAGGTATTGGTCTCAATTTTGTAGGAAAAAATAAGCTGTAGTATCTGTTTTCCAGGTAAGCTCACAATATCTGTATTAAAGGTTTCTGTAAAATTAAAACAAGCCCACTGTTAACATAATTGAAAAGAATACGCTGCATTATAAAGCAGGGCACGTGGGGTTCAGAGGGGAACCCACTGAAGAGCCCCATGAAGGTGGATCTCAGTGCAACATGGAGTGCTGGTGACGTCCAATTATGCTCTCTCCTTGGTCCTTGACAAAACTCATTCCAGTGGTGTACATTTTGGGGGACTCATCTACTGCCTCAAACTCTCAGCTAACTGACTGAACCAGAAGCTGAGCAGATTCCCGATTGTTAAACATTTTGAGGCTGCAACTGCTGAGAGTCTTGCAGACAGTGGTGGGATGAAAGCACTGATGACATCTCTAGTTCCTACTCTGTACAGACATGCTGCTGTCACCGAGTAGCTCTGCATATGCCTCCCTGCCAACATGGTACAGAGAAACACCTTTTCCAGTATGTTGCCTAGTGTTTTCAGTTGTCAAATTACAATTTTGACAGTAGAAACTACTTTTGTTATTTGTAGGGTCTGTGAATCCATCTACTAATACATTAAAGGAAGATGCATGAGAAGCTTCCCCAACATGATTGTTTAATTCATAGTAGACAATTGAACACCAGTGTTAGATTCTTCACAGGCAACAGGCTGAACATCTGCTGATAATAGTGGTCATAATTGAGAAATCTTATTGTTGCTTGTGTCTATAGGCTGAGAATTATCTTGGCCCATTTGATGATTGGGTTGCAAATATGCAGGAAGAAGCATATCTGCTGGGAACTGCAATAGACTTGCCAGGGAATTGGAATATGTGCTTGTAGCCAGGGAAGGATGGAGGAGGTGCTGTTTGGAGATAAGGAAAAAGGAGTGGTCCGACTGGTAGAAAGAATCTGGAAACCTGGCATTTTGTGGCATGTGTGGTTCATTGTAGCCCAGGTTCATAAACTGAACCAGAAGACTGTATTGTGGATTGAAATCATGATGGGGCGCCGATGCTGTAGCTAAGACAGGACTTTTCAGTCTCTTAAGATGGCATGGGTTTACACAAATTTCTTTTTTCTTGAATCCAAAAGGAAACTCAAAAATATCTAATGACTTTAGATCTTGATACTGCAAATCAGGCCAGTGCTGAACACAATGTATAATGTGAGGTAAGTCTTTTCTCTAAGAAATCTATAGACATTCATCTAACAATCTGGGAAAAGTGACAAATTTCTCAACTGTTTTCGGTTACTCAAGGGATTGTCCTTGCTCCATGACACACTTTTTCTTGTTTAGCTTTTTTACAAAAGCATTGAGTACTTTTTCTGCTCATTTCTTCTCATCACCTTGTTTCCAGCCCAACAATTGGTTTGTTCCTGGACTAGTAAAAGAAAACACTAAGCTGGCTGGGGGGATCTCTTGAGACCAGGAGTTGGAGACCAGCTTGGGCAACACAAGAATACTCTATCTTCAAAAAAAATGTGTGTGTGTATGTATATATATATATACACATATATATGTATTTAATATATGTATATAATATATAACATATAAATACATATATAATATATACATATGTATTTTCATGTCATGGTGGGTTGTGCCTGTGGTCCCAGCTACTCAGGAGGCTGAGACAAGAGGATCATTTTAAACCAACAGTTGGAGGCTGCAGTGAGTCATAATGGTGTCACTATGCTCCAGCCTCAGTGACAGCATGAAACCCTGACTCTTTAAAAAAAAAAAAAGGCCAGGCGCAGTGGCTCAGTCTGTAATCCCAGCACTTTAGGAGACCAAGGTGAGAGGATTGCCTGAGCCTGCGGGTTTGAGACCAGCCTGGGCAACTTGATGAGACCTTGTCTCTACAACAAATCACAAAAACTAGCTGGATGTGGTGGCGTGTGTCTGCAGTTCTAGCTACTTGGAAGGCTGAGGTGGAAGGATCGCCTAAGTCCAGCAGTTGGAGACTGCAGTGGCCGTGCGCGTGCCGCTGCACTCTAGCCTGAGCGATAAGAGTGAGATTCCAACTCAAAAAAACCCCAAACCTCTAAATAGATCAAAGACCCAAACGTAAAACCTCAAACTATAAGAACCTTAAAAAATGAAGGAAACAGGAGACACCCTTATGGAAAAAGGAACTGGCAACCAATTCCTGGTCAAAACTGCAAGTGCCCATGCCATAAGAGATAAGGTGGACAAGTGGGACCTCATCAAACTGACAAGCTTCTGCAAAGGCAAAGAGACCATCAAGAGAACAGGGAGACAGCCCACGGACTGGGAAAAAATATTTGCCAACTGTATATCTGAATAATCCCTAACATCTAGGATCTACAAAGAACTCAAATGAGCTGAAAAGAAAAAACAAACATCCCCATTACAAAGTGGGCAAAAGATATGAATAGACACTTCTCAAAAGAAGACATAGGAGCAGCCAACAGATACATGAAAGAAATGCTCAGCCTCACTAGTCATCAAAGAAATGCAAATTAAAACTACACTGAGATACCACCTAACTCCAGTCAGAATGGCCAACATCAATAACTCAAAAAACAACAGATGCTGGAGAGGATGTGGTAAAAAGGGAATACTTCTACACCGTTGGTGTGAGTGTAAACTAATACAGCCTCTGTGGAAAACAGTGTGGTGATTCCTTAAAAGATCTAAAAATCAACCTCCCATATGACCCCGCAATTCCCCTACTGGGAATATATCCAGAGGCACTCAAAACACTCTATGAAAAAGATACCTGCACACACATGATTACTGCAACACTATTTACAATCGCAAAAACACACTGGGATGGCCATGAGTGTGCCCCTGCCCTCCAGTCTGGGTGACAGAGTGAGACTCCAACTCAAAAAAAAAAAAAGAAGATACATATATTCCACTACCCATTGAAAGAGGACTGGATAAAAAATGTGGTCCATATACATGATGGAATATTACGCAGCCATAAAGAAGGACAAGATTATGAACTTCACAGCAACTTGGATGGACTTAGATTCTATAATACTGATTGATCTATCACAGAAACAAAGAACCAAGTATTACATGTTCTCACTCATAAGCGGACCTTGAACAATTATCGTAATACTTTAAGAAAGGGATTGGCAGTAGTAGGAAACTGCCAGGAGAGGGGGCACACCTCATCAACAAGGGTACCTGCATAATGAATGAACATTTGTATTTTGAACTCTAGATTGTACCCACATATTTAAAATAAATAATTTTTTAAAATAAAAATAAAAAATAACACTTTTACTTTCTATCATTTAAGTTCTGTTAAGTTAGATTAAGACACATATATTCAGGCCGGGCTGGTGGCTCAGCCTGTAATCCCAGCACTTTGGGAGGCCGAGGCGAGTGGATTGCCTGAGCCCGCGGGTTCGAGGTCAGCCAGGGCAACTTGGTGAGCCCTCGTCTCTACTATAAATCAATAGCCGGGCATGGTAGCGTGCCTGTAGTTCTGGCTACTTGGAAGCCTGAAGCAGAAGGTTCTCCAGAGCCCAGCAGGTCCATGCTGGGGTGGCCATGAGTGTGCCACTGCCCTCCAGCCTGGGTGACAGAGTGAGACTCCAACTCAAAAAAAAAAAGAGGATACATATATTCCACTAATCTTGAATCTCTCAACCCCGTTGAGAATAAATGGATTCACCACTTAAGCTTTACCAGTATAATATTTATATTTAAATACAAATAAGCAATTCATTTGTTCGTGATCAGATTGAGTCTGATATATATAATATATAATAATGTATTATATTTTTAGCACTCAGATAATGGCACTATATTACCAGGAGTTAATTTGCTCCCCAAAGTATCAACTTGCACATAATTAATGTGAATTTTTGCCACATGCTTTATTTCAACACAGCTATTTAAGTTTTTACAACATGTTTGTTTACTGAACCGCCAAATGCTATAATAAACTATCCTTACAGTCTCTGCCTTAATTGAGAGAAGAAAAATAGAAATCTCAAAGGAGAAATTCTTTCTAACACCCAGCCAAATGAAATAAGCATAACAAAAGTAATCAGTGCTGGATTTAGAAGAATTCCAATTTTATAATATATGTGTCATCAGCGTCTGCCTCATAAACAACATTAGCCTACACATTTCCTATCAGTTATGAGCTGGCTGGTTTAAGGCCCCAGTCCAGCTAAGGAATTTGTTTTTTTAATTTCGTTATGAAGGTATGTTCTGGATCTGGCTGGTCCTATGTTTTAAGTTGTGGCAGAACCGGGCACATGAAACAATAAGGTCCTGGACCCTGCAAAATGGGAGAAATGCCAAAAACAGTTCGCAGTCACTACGTATTTGCCACACACAGTGAAGCTCGTCTGACTCACTTAGCTCACACAGAAGTCTCCGTGAGGTGTCCACTGTCATTGCTCCCACTCTGTGAATGAGAAAACAGAGCTGTGTAAACGGTAATACTCAGGTTCGGGAAAGGGGCAGGGACCAAGATGCGGCATTTGCCACTTCCCATGGTGTAAATGTTCCCACCAAAGACAATTGCAGGCTCCCAATGTAACACCAACAGGCTTGCCAAGTTCCTGAATATTTAGCAATAAGCAGCTAGCCAAGTCAAGTTACTTGCTCAAGTCGCACACATGGAGGAGTTGTGACTTGAACCCAGGAAGACTGACTTCAGAGCCCATGTTCTCAACCCATTGTCATCTTCTTTGAGGAAGAATAATCCACAAGGGACCAAAGAGACAGGAAAGGGGACACCAGCGCTTCCAGGACTGCACCTGAGCAAGAAAGAGTGACAGGGACAGCTATGGATCAGTGTTCGACTGCTCTGAATAACGACTTCAGTCAGAAACGGTAAATTGCATAATATAACAAATGCTCAAAGGAAGAAAAGTTGACAAATTTGACAGCTGTTAAGTTTGAAGAGATGCTATATCTTTTGTTTGTCTGTTTAATCCAAATGCCCTGTTCCAAAGAGATCCTTAGGCGGTAGAGAGACAATTAAGTTACCTTTATTTGGTAGAATTGACCCAAACTCCTTTAACCACTCAGAAATGAAACACAATCACAATCAGCAGCACACTGCTGCCAAGGCCAAGGCGGGAGAGGTCAGTGTTCTGGAACTTTCTTCTCACCTCATCTTCATTCTTTTCCATTTCTGATAGAGGTTTGATGAAATACCTTGTGAAACAAACAAAAAGCATGGTTTCTCCAAATCGACTTGCGAAATGCATATATTTGCCACATTTTTATTTACCGACTACGATGCACTCTTTGCACCTTGGCACTCCAAGGCAGGGACAGGCAAAACTCCCGTGAGTTTCAGGATCAAGACTGTCAAACCCACAGACCGACGGGGGAGTATGGGCGTGGTGAGGGCTGTCCAGGGAAGGGGCGAGGGGGATCGACAGTCACATACAGGAGACCGGGATGCCCATGAGGAAGCGGGCATCTAAACTGAGATTCAGAGGCAGATTCAGGTTTCGTGAGGCCTAAGGTTTATCCAACTTTAAGAACAGGAATCCCAGATTATAAAATTGGGTACAAAGCCTTGTCACAGACCCTGAAGCTTAAGCTTCATTAGCGCCATAGTAAGTGTTCCATTTCTGCTAAGACCTGAAAAGTAAGTGGGAATTAGCCGTGTCACAGAGCTGTGGGAGCAGATAGCAGGTAGAGACCTCTGCAGCCCAAGGAACAGGAGAATGCTGTTTTCCACCTGCTGTCGGGGAGTTGCGGCTGATGTCGGGGTGGCATGGAGTCCTTGTCAAACCAAAGGCAACTCCCTGAGCAAGGTGGGCTTGGCAATGACAGCATTCAAGGGGCTCAGCAGAGATGCACAACTTGAAAGATCCAAAGGGCCTTCAACACAGAGAAGCGGGGAAACCAGGAGGTAGGCTCTAACCCACAACCCAGGCAACTGCTGAGCCAACACTCCTTTTATAAAAGATTCGGGGCTGAGCACGGTGTCTCACGCCTGTGATCCCAACTCTTTGGTAGGCCAAGGTGGGAAAACTGCTTGAGCCCAGGAGTTCGAGGCCAGCCTGGGCAACAGAGTGTGACCCTATCGCTACAAAAAAAATTTTTTTTTCATTGGCCCGGCATGGTGGTGACTGTGAAATACAGAAGTTTTCGAAGGTATCACTACCTTTACTCCGTGCAAGGTGCCCTGATGTTCTCTATGCTGTTCTATTCCATTTGTTAAATGCTGGCTATGACACACGACATTGCTTTCACATGTACCAAAGAATCCTGACCCGTAGTTTGGAAACCACTTTTGCATAATGTACGATTATGAGGTCTAGCTGCCTTTGAAATCTCCAGAAAGAATCTTATTCACACCAAAAGCACTAGAGGCCAATGGAGATTTCACAGGGTTGGTGGAGGAGAGTTTTACATCACCTACAATTTCATAAGTTCTGTTGGACATGTCTCCCCCGCAACCCCTGTGCAGAACCAGGTCCCTCTGTCCTCTTTCCTCTCCCTCCCAAGAGCAGGTGCACTCCTTTTCATATTTCAGACAGGGCAGCAACACCCACCGGTTTCGTTCAGTGCAATGCACCGATTCACCAACAAGTCCTAGAGCCACAGGTTCAGAAAGGGAATATCAAACCATCCATCCCACAAAACTGTGCCTCGTGCTAAAAATTAAGATTTTCTCCAAATCATTAAATATATCTATTGCCCCTACTGGTCTGAGCCACTTGAGAATAGGGACTTTGGGTACGCAAACAATGTTGAATCAATCATTAACGAACTAGTTAATCAATGAAGTGGGTGGTATTATTCCCATTTTACAAATTGGGAAATAATGGGTCGCAGAGATTATATTTATTATATTTCACCGGTGAGCTGAGAACCGGCCTTCAAACGCAAGCCCAGGCAGGCAGGAGTCCTCTAAACCAGACGCAAGCATCGGTTCTTTCATGTGTCCCCGAAATGGCCCAGAAATGGACTGATGGCGGGGAAAGAACAAGCATGAATCTTACCATTTCTGAGGAGCATGTAAGGGTTTATGTGTTTGCTATTTCAGACTAAGCCAAAGCAAAAGGGCCTTCAGAAAGGATTAAGCAAAAGCCCCTCAGTTCTGTTTCCATTTGATGTCTAAGGCCATTGGGGACATCTCGTCTGTAAGATAACTTTGTTTTTAAATTGAATGAGTGGCCTTGGTTGCTACAGCAACAAGCATGCTTTTTCTCCCCCCAAATGAGGATATTATAGTTTGTACCCAAATGAGAATGAAACAGTGGGACAATATGAAGTTGGCATTTAGAGCTAACTTATACAAACACATTCTCAAAGACTTACATTGAATATACTGGAAGTTTATAAAACCAAAAGTAGTAATCATGCAAAAAATATGTTCAAAACTGTTGATTTAGGTCAATATACAGAATCCACTTTTCACTTTTCATGATGCTAAGTGGTTTAGCAGACCAATGAGTTAAATATATGGGTTGAAATTGTATAGAAGAAATGCCCAGTTCCTGAGTGGACCACACAGCCCCAAGCAGCTGTATTAAAGTATATTTGCGAGCTGAGTGGGGTGGTGTACACCTGTAATCCCAGCTACTCAGGAGGTTAGGGTGGGTGGATGGCTTGAGGCCAGGAGTTTGAGACCAGCCTGGGCAGCATAGCAAGACATCATCTCAAAAAAATAAAAAAGAAAGTACATTTGTGATGACAGAAATAAGCAATTCCAAAGAGTTACTTATCTGACATGGCCATTCTGTCTTCTCTTAAAGTGTTTTCATATTTTCACATTCTATTAACCTCATCTCAATGTTTTATCCAGTTTTAAAGTTAAGAGCTGATGCCGGGCTTGGTGACTCAGCCTGTAATCCCGCGCCTTGGGAGGCTGAGGTGAGTGGATTGCCTGAGCCCGCAGGTTCGAGACCTGCCTGGGCAACTTGGCGAGACCTTATCTGTACAATAAATCAAAAATTAGCCGGGCGTGGTAGTGCGCGCCTGTAGTTCCAGCTACTTGGAAGGCTGAGGCGGAAGGATCACTGGAGCCAGCAGGTCAAGGCTGCGGTGGCCGGGAGCGGCCACTGCACTCCAGTTTGGGCGACAGAGTGAGACTCCAACTCAAAAATAATAATAACAATAATAATAATAAAATACTACCTTTATAAGAATACATAAATGAGCATTTGTAAAGCACTCGCCTAGCAAGTGACTAATATTACACACACCTCCATTGGTGGAAAACACCAAAATACACGGTGGCACATTCATTCAATGGTGCAATCTCATGCTAAACAGTAGTTAAAATGAAAACATTAGGCCTACACTTATCAAATAAGACAAATATCGACAATATAATGTTGAGTGAGAATAAAAAGTCATAGGACAATATATAAAGTACAAAGGGGAACCCCAAAAGACGGAATTAATTTTTTTAGGTGTAGGACCTTTAGTACAGGTTTCCCCTGCTAGGTAAGTGTTCCGGGAACAAACTGGCATCAGTGTACCCGCTGGCATTGTTGGGAAAGACTGCATTCAGCTTCAGTGAATTTTTTTTTGGAGATTATTTCAACACATTTGCCCAACTCATGATGGGTGGTTTATGCACATGCTCACAACGTACTGAGTGTTCAGAAGTTTTTGACCAAAACAGCATGACACCCATGCCCCATGGGATGCTGCTCCAAGCGACACTTTTTGTTTTGTGTTGCCAGACGAAAAAAGTCCTCAGAGGGAAGTGTTTTGCTGATGTGGAAGAGGCGAAACAAAAAATGGCAGAAGCACTAAAAGGCATCAAAATTGACAAGTTCAAAAACTGTGTTGAGCAGTGGAAAAACCATCTTGTTAGGTGTATTGCATCAAACAGAGTACTTTGAAGGTGACTGAAGTCAAACATATAAGAACAAATACACAATATTTTATCAATAAACTCCAGGTTTGGGAATCTCCCCCAAATACTATTTAGGTGAATTTTTAAAAAGAAACAATACTACATATTCTGATGGATACATACATGCACACACATGATTAAAGTGCATAAACATGGTCCAAGAGGATAAACCCCAAATTCACTATGGTGGACAACTCTGAGGAGGGAGGAGAAGGGAACAGAATTAGGAAGGAAAACAAAGAGTTCAAATGCATGACAGCGTTTCTATGTATCTTAACAACAGCAACAAGTTTGGTATCCCCTAGAAGAGAGGCTTTCATATTTGTGTGGAGCCAGTCACAGTGGCTCACACCTGTAATCCCAGCACTTTGGGAGGCTGAGGTGAGAGGATTGCCTGAGCCCAGGGGTTTGAGACCAGCCTGGGTAACATGGCGAGACCTCTTCTCTACATAAATCATAAAAATTAGCCAGGTGTGGTGGTACATGCCTGTAGTTCCAGCAACTTGGAAGGCTGAAGCGGAAGGATTGCCTGAACCCAGCAGGTCGAGGCTGCAGTGGCCATGAGCATGCCACTGCATTCCAGCCTGGGCGAAAAAGAGTGAGACTTCGACTCATAAAAAATTAAAAAAAAAAAATATATATATATATATATATATATATACACATATATACACACACACACACACCCACACACACACACACACACACACATATATTTGTGCGGCCTGAGCCCTGGGGTACTTTGAGGCAACCCTGAATCTGAGTGGCTCCACCTCTATCTGTTTGGCATGCCACTTAGGGTCCCCATTCCCCAAACTGCTTCCTCAACATGGCAGACACCATTTTTTTTTTTTCACCACGAGATCCCAAGGCCTGCCTCAGGGTCTAGCCCCAGCAGATACTGAACAATCATTTGTTGAACCAAGTTTAAAAACACTTCTTTTGTTGTTTTTTATTTTGTTTGTTTATTTGTTTGTTTGTTTTTGAGTAGGAGTCACTCCATCACCCAGGCTGGAGTGCAGTGGCACGCTCACGACTACCGCAGCCTCGGCTTGCTGGGCTCAGGCGATCCTTCCGCTCACCCTTCCAAGTAGCTGGGACTACAGGTGCGCGCCACCACTCCCAGCTAATTTTTTATTTAATGTAGAGACGGCGAGGTTTCTCTCTATTGCCCAGGCTAGCCTCGAGCTCCTGGACTCAGGCAATTCTCTCGCCTCAGCTTCCCAAAGTACTGGGGTGAGCTACCGTGCCCCGTCAGAAACAAAACAAAACAGGATATTTAAATAAAATGTTTAAATAATTTGAAAGCCAAGACATTATAAAGCCAAAACATAATGATGGAGAAAGAAACGGTCATCCACACCACTGTGCAAGAAAGCCATGCATTAGCTGTCTCTGCTGGGTTAATCACCGAGGTGGAGGGGGGCGGGGTTCAGAATGGCAAAGGGCGTCTTAGCATAATGGATTTTCAGCCATGACGGGGACACGGAGTGAAGTGCTGAGTGCGGAAGTGCCAAGATAATGGGGATGCAATTAAGTCAATCCCGAACCACAATTGCATGACGACATCAAGGTTATATGATAGACTTAAGGCATCGGTTATGAATTTTAATTCAAAGATCTCACTCCCACCGCAACCTCCCTCCTTCTAGCTTGTCACTTGCATTACACACCTGCAGTGTCCTCTCAAAGGCCTCCAGCATGTTGATTCCTGTCCTGCCTCCTGCACACACCACCCTTTCTTTTCCCCATTTCTCCCCCTGATCAAGTTAGGGTTTATGATCCATCACGTCAGCCTCCTTCTTGCCCATCAGAAGCTTCTGTTCATATCACTTCCTCAGCTCCTGTGTGGCTGAGCTGGGTTTAAAACCTCCATAAAGCATTCTACCCTTTTCCCTTAAGATCTAGAACTTACACTCAACTCTCACACCTACCTTCTGGGTCACACCGCCTTTTCAAAACCTTCCTTGACATTCCCAAGTCCCACGCGTTCCAGGGGCACCTGAGTTTACTGTGATCCTAGTGCTGATCACGTTGTCGTGTGATCTCCTGACTCATCTTGGCCGCATTAGTCTTTTTAGCCCAAAGTCTGCTACACAGTAGGTGATCTGGGCGACATTTGTGGCCAAGGAAATGGCACAGGCAGGCCTTGGCATTCAGTCTTCTGTCTCTGGGGCCTCACCGTTGTCCTGTTTGCCTTTAGAGAACCGGCACCGCTCCTGAAAAAAGACAATTCCCCGCAACCTGGCTTTCTCCCTTCAAGGCCATGGGCAGCTAAAGAGAAATCCAGGCAGAGGAAGATGTCGTGGCCTTTTCTCTCCTCTCATGGAATCCCCCACCGGCCCCAAAGTGGCCTGACATGTGCTTTCCTTCATTTTTTTTCCCTTCAGTCCTATCAAAGAGTAAAGCAACGGTGTCAGGGAGAGGTCTTCAAGTCCTCCCTGAGGTCAGAACAAACAGAAGAAAGCCTGTGTATCTATTCATTTGTAGTTCACGGTTCTTCAGAAAGCAGGTATGCACCGTCCACTTCTTTGTCAGTGTCATGTAGTAATATATTGCAGCATAATAATACAGCTGAGATGTTATTTTCATCATTGCCATTCGTTTTGTCTGGCACTGCAGAAGAGGCTGTCCTTGTCGACCCCCACTGTCTCAGTCACTCGGCTGGCAGCCCTGTCCCTTCTGACCACACGTGCTCATCCTCAGCTCATAGGATGCCAGTTCCTTGCATCTTATTAGCCTGGCCTTGATCTGACCCAGGGCCCTTGCCAGGAGGTCGGGGGCTGTTTTTGCTCCTCTGGGAGACAGCGTGTTGTTCTCAATGTTTCCCCCTCCCTGTATCCCTGCCCTTTACCATATGACTTTTGCAGCGCCTCCCCCTGGAGGTGGTTGGTATTTCACCGCACCACCCGATTTTGGCCTGTGAGTGGAAGGGGCATCATCCAGGGCCGAGACTGGGCCGTAAGAAACCGCAGGTGTTTTGCTCAGCCCTCCTGTGATGCTGCCTTTGCCATAAAAAAAGACATGCCCTAGGTAGGGACTGTCTCTTCCGCATGGGCCCCAGAACAAGACAAGCAAGACAGAACCACCTCGGTCAATCCACAGTCTAAATCAGAGTCGCCCCAGCTGACTCCAGATGCATGAGCTAGAATGAACACGGAGTCTGGGCCCTGAGTTTTAATGTGGTTTGTGACACAGCAGCAGATGGCCAGCACCACTCTTTTATTATTTATTTATTTATGTATGTATTTATTTATTTTAAAGATGCGGGGTACAGTTCAGGGTTAGGCATACAAATGTTCATGATGCAGGAACCCTTGTTGATGAGGTGTGCCCCTCCCTCCCCTGGAAGTTTCCCTCAACTACCAATCCCACCCCCCCCCCGCCCCGGGCAGTTTCCCACTACTGCCAATCTCTTTCTTATAGTATTATGATAATTGTTCAAGGTCAGCTTATGAGTGAGAAAACATGGTACTCCCTTCTTTGTTTCTGTGATAGATCACTGAGTGTGATCAACTCTAAATCCATCTAAGTTGCTGCGAAGTCCATATGTTTGTCCTTCTTTATGGCTGCATAATATTCCACTGTGTATACGTACCACGTTTTTTTAATCCAGTCCAGCTTTGATGGGCAGCATGGTTGGTTCCATGTTTTTGCTGTTGTGACTAGAGCTGCAGCAAACATGCACCAACACCACTCTTGAACCTCTTCATGCCTCTAGCCTCGGTGAGGAAACGAGACTAACATTTTCTAAGCACCTACTAGTGCCTAGTACTTTCACACAGTGTTAAATTTTTTTTTTAAATCCTTTGAGGTAGTCATTATTTTTCATATTCTACAGACAAGGAAGCTGAGTCTCAGAGAAATTAAGTAGCTTATCTGAAGTCATATTTTAGTAACAGAGTTAGAATTCCAAACCAGGTCTCCTGGCTTCACGAGAAACCCTACTTCCACTGCAAAATGCAGAGGAGGTCACGGGGGTACCTGATTGCCATCTCCACAGAAGATAATTACAGGTTTTGTTCCCCAACACTGATGCTTCCCCACAAAGGGAAAGAGATATTCAACTCATCGTGTATAAACCAGAAGGAAAACCTTGAAGAGTGTCAAAGTGGAATCTGGCCCTGATATCACAAAGGAAATTCTCCATAACACTTATTTCAATATGGATAATGAACACTATGCATACATAATTAGCTATTTGAAATTGCCCTTTAATCTTTTAAGATCAAAATATCATCCTGTCCTCTGACTCAAAATGGCTCTAAGATATTCTTGCAGAATTAATGTAATGCCATTTTGAAAACGTAATGCCATTCTCTCTGCTACCATTGAAATTATTTTCTTATAAAACAGCCCTGTAATTTGGCACAAGACTTTTCTGCACACATTTTGTTCTAAAAGCTTTGGAGTAATTTAAATGGTGTATCTTGGGCAAATATAAAACAATGTTAATTTTTAACCTAAACAAAAGACAAATGTATGGGAAGACTTGGTTCTTTTTTTTTTTTTCTTTGATCTCCTAAAAGTGAGATTCCTAATGCATCTGAAGGTACAGAATGAACAAGGAGAAAAAGATGAAAAACATCAGAGGAGAAGAGATTGCGAACAGATTTCTTCCTGTGTGTGTAAACCCAAACATCCTGAGAATTAAGTTGTAAAATGTTTCGATTTGAGAAATGTCCAGTTGTAAAGAATGGCAAAGAGAAATGTGTCATGTTACGCATAATATAGTGAAAAGGAAAATTAAAGACCAGTCCTCTGAGCAAGCTTTCCAATGAGCAAAAGTGGAAAAGTCTGGAATCTCTCCTTACAAGGGATTTACTATCTGCTCTATGTTGTACTGTGGTGATTGAAGACAATTAAACCCTCACAAAAAAGAGACCAAATTTTACTTAGGTTTTTTAAACTTGCCCATTGGGACGGTCTATTTCTTTTCTTTTCTTTTTTTCTTTTTTTTTGAAATTTTAAAATTATTATTAACTTTACGGAAACCTACCGTAGATTACAACATGAAAAACCCCTCCATGCATGTCACAGAGCACATTACTTCAGCTTGTTTAGCATTGCTGAGTGTCCCAGTAGGTTTTACTTCTCCGTGTCATGGCTGCCTTCCTCCTCGATTACGGTCTGTATTAATCCTGTTCTTCTAATTACCCTCTTTGGTTTCAACACACTTCACCTTAATTCATCTTACAGACAGCCACTGGTCACTCTTGGCTCTCACTGTCATCTATAGCCACTGCTGAGTGCCTTAGGGCTCTGTGTGGCAGCCGTTACTGAAACCAGCCCCTGGGGCACAACTCAAAGACACAGGTATTCGTTCCACCTGCCCACTGAAACTGAGTCATACCGAGAGGGCTGTGTGGCTGCCAGTCAGATGCATTAAGGCACACGGGCAGGAGTTTCAAATGTGAGCAATGCACAAGAGAGCCCAAGAGCAGTCTCTGAATGCAGAACAAGTGGATGGAGCCTAATGGAGAGGAAGTGATAGCCATGGTTTTCTTATTTGGCAATTGTTATGGGGTCTCCTGGGCAACACTGGGAGGCCAGCTCATTGTTAATGTGTTTTGTTTTACTATAATTATTTATAATTTTAGCAAATTATAAATAATTTACTAAAGTAAATAATTACAAAAATGCAAATCAGGGTTTGTGTCTGCTGGACCTGCAGAATATTTTGATTCGGTTTTTCTCTTACAAAGATTTCTGAATTTTAAATTTTATAACATTAGATTCTGCCAAGACTGCCTGGATAATGTGTCCTCTTTCCCTTTATCATTCTGAACTTCTAAAATGTTTTGTCTTAAAATTTTTTATCTTTACCTCAAGAAGGTTTCTTTTCAAGAAGAAATCAGGTGGTTAATTTTTTTTTTTTTTTTTTTTTTTTTCATTTAACGAACTATATTACTCTGTTACTTTCTCCCTTTCCTCTCTTTCTCTCCTGTCAGCGTAAAGGAAATGCTAAAAGCAATCCACAATAACAACCCTATCAAATGTCGC